>NW_021025700.1:995460-1137802 GCF_004153795.1 Camellia sinensis
TTCGGTGAGGTTTTATGCTTTAGCATCCTTGCATGGTGTGAGTGACTGCCATGAATAGCATGCTTACCATGAGGCTATATGCTTATCTGATATAACTGCCTGAATGCCTGTGGGTGAAGGTTGGGTTACTTAAATTGGAATAAATCATCAAATGTTTTAAAGCCTACCTGCGGGTAGCAAACCACTTTCAAAAACAAGCATGAAATGTTTTGTTCCAATTCGGGCGACCCGGTCTATACTTATATGCTGTAAGCATCACATAGTAACCTAGGCTAATAACCGGTTTAAGGACACATAAAGTTTTCAAAACTAGATATCATGGTTAGTAGAGGCCGGTCTATGACCGGGCGAGCGGGGGTGCTCACGAAGTGACCTTCCCTAATCGTACCCAAGTTCCCGAGCCGAGGCAACTTTGGTGATGACGGACACGTGGCCTTTTGGCACCGAGTCAGGGTTTCCTAAATTTCCCAAAATAAAATATTTAGGTGGCGACTCTGTATCTGGCAAAGCAGTCCATATTTGGCACTACTTTTTCAAAAAATCAGTTTCTCAAAAACGATTTGCCGGATTTGGACTCTTTGGTTCAGATTAGGAACCGTGACATTTAAGAGTCCGAGCTGTAGTGACCCCAAATGAACAGAACGGGACTAACCCTCCCGGGGCGTTCGGGGACGTCTACACCAGTCGATTGCGGAGCTCCAATCCACTTTCATCTAGTGTAGTATCCGGTACGCACAATTGGTGCGGTGAACGTGGAAGCTTCGTCTCTGAGCTCTGCACTCGATTCCGGCGATGGAGATTGAGGACATCCCACCTTCGGCACATACTCCACAGACGGAGAAGACAAAAGACAAAGGCTTGACACTTCCAATAGTCTTAGAAAAACAAACTGGAAACAATAATCGGACTTCCAAATCTGTTGAGCATCGATTGCCCTTCGTTAGAGGTTCTTCTCATCACTTTCTTCTGGAAAATGATTACAGAGATCGAATCATAGACTCCATGGGGATGGAGATACGGAAGCTGAAAGCGCAACTTAAAATGGTGCTGGACGATCCGATAGAGAAGAGGACTGATGTAGAGCCCTCTCGCCTGCTACAGAGAAACTCGTCTAGAGAACCACCGGTGAAGAAGATCCCTAGAAACAAATCTGGGCAGCAAAGCCAGCCAATCCAGGTACAAAGTGAGGCGGCGAGCAGCCACACCCATGGCTCACGTCGGATAAGGGCTAAGAGGTAGAAGACAGTAAGCCAGCAGACTGAGTACCCTCCTCAAGACCTTCGTACTTGGCTTATTGGTAACAGGTAGAATGAGCAGCGTCGGGATCATCTAGACTGTACTATCCACCAGAGAGAGCACCGAGCGTTGGATAGGCTTGTCTTTTCCCCATTCTCCCAGGAAATCGAGGCCATGAGACCTCCCAAGAAATTCACCCCGCCAAAGTTCACGTCATACGATGGGAAGTCAGACCCATTGACGCACATCTGTCATTATAGACAGATGATGTCCCTATGGAGCCGAGACGAAGCACTGATGTACAAAGTCTTCCCGTCTAGCTTGGGAGAATCTGGGCTTCGATGGTTCAATAGACTTCCCATTGGATCAATTTACGACTGGAAGCAGCTCTCCGAAGAGTTTTTAGTCAGGTTCGTCTCCAACACTAAGATCCCGAAAGAGCCAGATACACTGTTCGTCCTTCGAAAGGAACAGGAAGAAACGCTACGCAATTATGCGAGGAGGTATTGGGAAGAGTACAATGACTTAGAGGAAAACGTTTGAAGTGAGCAGATGGCTGTTATGTCCTTCAAACATGGTCTGCACCTGGAAAGTAAGTTGAGACAGTCACTTACCAAGCGTCCGGCCACAGCACTGAAAGATTTGTGTGCCAGGATTGAGCAGTACACTCGCCTTGAAGATGACTAGATCACCATCGAGGTAGCATCAGCAGAACAAATAGCTCGGCACAAGAAGAGAACGGATAGAGAGGAACACCGGGGACTCACAATGAATGAGGTGGATAAGTCCAAATCTCACGAAGCAGTCGTGACCATATTCAAAGAACCAATCTATCGTATCTTGGAAAAGATCAAGAGGGAGTCCTTCTTTATTTGGTCGCCGAAAATGTTACGAGATCTGGCTCGGCGTAATTAGAAGCTCAGATGCACTTATCACCAAGACAGGGGGCATATGACTCAGAATTGTAGAGCACTGAAGTAACACCTGGAAGATCTAGTAGCAGCTGGACACCTCCGAGACTACATTGATCAGGATAAAGCAGTGGCCGAACCGGGGAACCCACCACCAAAACCGAACAACGAGCATCTACCTCGGCTGGTAATAAATGTGATCCATGGAACAACGACCCAGGAGCGCGAAGAGGCACTAAAACAAGAAATTGCTAAGACTGTGCAAATTCAGCAGGTCATGTCAGTAGAGCCCGCATCGAAAAAGGTACGCGCAGTACCCAAGTGTAACAACCCTCATACTGTTTACCGATTAATGACTGATTGATTACCGATAACCATCGATTACCGTTAAACTGAATTGATTATGACTGATGATTGAACTGATTAAAAGTACTGAACTGACTGACCGAAACTGGAACTGAATTGACTGAGTATGTACGTTTGAATTGTATTCTATCTGTTGCTTGTTTATTTGATCTGTTCGTATTTTAGTGTTTAAACTGCTAATTGAAGGCTTTATCGGCGGCCGAATCCGGAATTGATTAATGTTTTATGATTGTCATAATTAATGTGATTTTATAGTAAAGTTATCTGAAAAATGATTAGGTATGATTAAATTAGATTAAAACGAGTTAATTGCAAAGTTTGCCGTAATTACCAAATTGCCACCCTTAGTGGCCCACTCAATACATATATTTGAGCCTCATTACACCTTGAATCAAAACACATTTTGCTCAGCCCTTCTTCTTGCTTAACCGACCAAGATAGAGAGTGAGAGAGAATTGAGTTGATTTTGAGTTCTACTTTGTGAATTGCTTGGAGAGATTGAAGAATTGATGTATAGGCTCCATAATTGAACCTCTAGACTTGCATTCAAGGGACCTAGGTATGAATTTCATCCTTTTGGTTTGTCTTTAAGTTGATTGTTGCATGGTCCATGTTTAATTGTGGAGATAAGCCTTGTTTTAGTTCATACATGTTGATATAGAGCTCATTTCATGTATGCATATTTGAATTGATGAGTTTGAGTTGTTTCATGGCAAAAGGGTACATGCATGTTCATAATGATGTTAAGTCCATGATTTCACCATGTTTTGAAAAGAATTGGCTCCTTAGAGCATCAAATTGGAGCTTCAAAAATGATTTGAATTCATGCATGTTTGCATGTTCATATTGTTCATGAAATTGGTTTGAAATTGAGTTTGAATTAAACACCCTTGGGCCTTGATTTCTCAAAATTGAGCTTTGAACTAGGATATTCTATGTGTGTATAAATGTTTTCCAGAAAATGGGCCCAAGAGGATTGGTTTTGATGCATTTGAATGTGAGTTTGAGCTTGGAGGTGCAATCTGGAATTCCCAGATTCTGCACTTCCGCTCGAGCGGGGGAAGTGCCGCTCGAGCGTGGAATCCGAGCATCCAGTATCTCTGCACTGTTTTACAGTCCGCTCGAGCGGAGGATTGGGCGCTCGAGCGGAGTCATGTCTCAAGCTCGAGCGGGCGTCGAGCGGAGATTTCACCCATCCAGTACTTTTACAGTACGCTTGAGCGGGAAAGTTGACGCTCAAGCGTGTACCTTTGTCGCGTGACCGCTTGAGCGGGGAAACCTGTGCTCGAGCGGGACTCTGTTTTTCTGAAAATCTTGAAACGGTCTTCTGATTACATCCTTGCATCCTCATGCCATTCTAGGCATTCTTAGGCCTAGTTTAAGACATCTTGTTGAGGATAGATGTAGAACACACCGAGGCATTAGGGGTTAAATTACGTTATCTCCCAACTGTGTAGCTTAGTGTGTGTTCAACCTGTGAACTGTGTAGGGTTGGCGACTGGGGAGACGCGCTCTAGCATACTGTAGCCCAAACTCTGTGAGTAACAACTGTGTAAAGATATGTTCAAAATGATTATCTTCTCACCACACCAACTGCACTGCTTTCTGAACTGTTACTGTTAATTGAATGAATGAATGTCCTCTATTCTGAACTATATTGTGGCATCCTTAGCAACTACTGTTACTGACTGCTACTGTTATAGAGATCTCTGTCGGTTCCCTCGTGGGACCACTACTGTTTACTGATTGATGGCCATCAATACTGTTCGGTCTTTAAGACCTACTGTTTACTGTACTGTTATGCTAATGGATGTACCACATATGACTGTACTGACTGAAATACTGATTTAATGGACTGTTTTCATTACTGTAAGGACATTCATTCTAAACCCCTTTACGCTTTATGTTATTCACTGGGCTTTAGCTCACTGTTTTATATATATATGTAGGTGCTCAGCCGCCAGATCGGAGCTAGGAGCGTGGGTTAGACTCCAGTTTTGTCAAGCCAGCCTTTGTGCCTCACTGAGAGGTTCCGAGTTGCCATGCTATGGCTTTGGGGTGTCTTGTTTTTCCCCCGTCTGTCTCCATACTGTTTGGATTACTGTATAGACTGTTAACTGCTAACCGTACTGTTATCAAGGGATTAGGTCCCTGTACTGTGACTGTAAATTTTGTATAGACTGTACTGTTTGTATATGTGAATGCATAAAAAATCTTTTTGGCATACAGACTGACACAGCTCAATGGACACTATTCATTTACTGTATTGGCTTCTGCCAGGCCCTGTACTTTGTTTTATTATTCTACTGTTCTGCAGGCCTTCGGTAATCTCGGATTACTGGCCGGTTACGGTGCTAAACCCATAGGGCCGGGTTTGGGTCGTGACACCAAGTCCCCCTTGTGCACTGTTTTATTTACTAGAAAGGATTTAGAAGGCATACAACACCTTGATGCACTATTTTGTTTACCCAAGTCCCCCTTGATGCACTCATTATAACTGTGGGAATTTGGAAAAGGTTTGACATAAAACGAGTCCTGATAGATCAAAGCAGTGCAGCAGACGTATTATATTATGACTTGTTCAAAAAGCTCGGTCTCTCTGAGCAGCACCTCACCCTAGCGATAGCTCCATTAGTCGGCTTCAATTCACAGCCAGAATGGCCACTTAGCAGGATAGTGTTGCCGGTTGTGGCAGGAACAAAGACCTTCCAGATAGAGTTTTTAGTTATTAATACACCTTCTCCTTACAACGCCATACTCGGCCGTCCATGGATTCACCAAATGAAGGTGGTCCCTTCAACCTATCACCAGCTTATCCGTTTCCCAACGGAATAGGAAGTAGAGCAGATCTCAGGGGACCAAGTTGCGTCCAAACATTGCTTCATGGCAGCAATGAAGGCTAAACAACTTTACAACCGGGTACAGACAGTGGAAGTGGTCGAACAGCCAGTCTTAGAAGATGTAAGGGGAGCCCCAGAGGAAAATATAGTAGAGGATTTGAAGAAAGTCCTGGTAAAAGAGGATGATCCAGAAAAGTACTTTCTTATTGGTACCTCGCTAGGCGCTGATGAGAAACTTTAGCTGCTGGAATTGCTGGGGAAAAATATGGAGGTATTCACATGGTCAGCATATGATACTCCACGGTTAAACCCAGAATTTTCTTGCCACAAACTTAGCATCAACCCCTCCGCTCGGCCTGTCGTACAGAAAAGTCGGAGATCCTCAGTTGAGCACACTAAAGCGGTAATTGCCGAAGTCGAAAAGCTCCTAGCATCAGGAGCGATTAGAGAAGTTCAGTACCCACAATGGTTGTCCAACACAATAGTAGTTAAAAAGAAGAACGAAAAATGGAAAGTCCGTGTTGACTTCACCTACTTGAACAGAGCTTGTCCCAAGGACAGTTTTCCTCTACCTCGCATCGATCAGCTAGTGGATTCAACAGCAGGGCATGAGCGTATGAGCTTTCTGGACGCTTATAGCGGTTATCACCAGATACCATTGTTTGGCCCAAATCTAGAGAAGACAGCGTTTATCACTCCAAGGGGCATTTATTGCTACAAAGTAATGTCGTTCGGCCTCAAGAACGCCAGGGCAACCTACCAGCGAATGATCACTTGAATGTTCAAGGACTAACTTGGAAAAACCATGGAAGCTTATATAGATGATATGGTAGTAAAAAGCAAGCTCGCTATAAACCACCTTGCAGACTTAAGAGAAGTTTTTGGCATCCTAAAAAACCATTAGCTTCGCCTTAATGCCTCGAAATGCGCTTTTGGGGTAGGAATAGGGAAGTTCTTGGGGTACATGGTCACTCACAGAGGAATCGAGGCAAATCCGGATCAAATCAAAGCAATACAAGAGCTTGAAGTACCAATAAAGGCTAAAGAACTACAGAAGTTAGCCGGAATGGCGGCCGCCCTGAATCGGTTCATCAACAAGTCTTCAGATTGGATGAAGCCCTTCTTCCAGCTACTGAGAAAAAAGGCAGCGTTTGAATGGAGTCCTGAGTGTACCGAAGCATTGCAAAGTCTCAAAAGATACCTCAGTACATCACCTCTTCTGTCCACTCCAGAACCAGGGGAGGAGCTGTACTTATATCTGGCAGTCTCAGATCACGCCGTAAGCGCGGTATTGATTCGAGAAGTTAACAAGGAACAGATGCCAGTATACTATGTAAGCAAGACTCTACTAGATGCCGAGACACGATATCTACCCTTGGAAAAGTTAGCTTACGCATTGCTTATCGCCTCAAGAAAGTTGCAACATTACTTCCAAGGGCATACTATCAATGTTCTCATTGAATTCCCCCTCAGATCTGTCTTCAGCCGAGCTGATTTCTCTGGCCGAACAGAAAAATGGGCAGTAGAACTTAGTGAGTTTGACATTCGATTTCAACCCAGGACAGCAATCAAGGCCCAGGTCTTGGCAGTTTTTGTCGCAGAATTCGCTCCCACCTAGAGTACCGAGCCTGAGAACTAAAGTTCGGCACAGGCGCCATACACCACCGAACTGGGAAAACAATGCGCTTCAGAAACATGGAAACTCTTTATTGGAAACATCTAGCAGCTCTATGCCGACGGATCATCCAATAACTGAGGTTCGGGAGCAGGGGTAGTACTTATGTCACCAGAAGGGTTTATTTGGGAGCAAACTCTTAGGCTCGGCTGGAAGGTTTCTAACAATGAGGCAGAAAACAAAGCACTGTTCGCTAGCTTACGCAGTGCCAAACACTTCAGTGCAGAGCAACTTCTTGTTTTTAGCGATTCACAATTGGTGGTAAACCAGCTTTTTGGGGTCTATGAAGCGTGAGACGAAAGAATGGCTATGTATGTAGGAAAGGCCAAGGATCTACTCAAAAAATTTCGACCCATACGAGTGGAACGAATCAGTCGGGACAAAAATAGTCATGCTGATTGTCACAGTCCAAACCCACCCCTAAGGGTTTAGCATCGTAACCGGCCAGTATTCCATGATTACTAAAGGCCTGCTTAATAGTAATAATAATTATACAAAAGGAGGGGTCGGCGGAAGCCTGTAAATATTAAAACATAATGTCCAAAGAGCTTTGAGGACTTAAATGCACAAACAACTTATATAGATATATACACCCCAATACAGACGTAAGTCCAAGTCCATATTCAATATATATGTAAGAACTGAAGTCCAAAACACGTCTAAGTACAAAATAAAAGACATGTTGGGGAATTAAATCCCAAAGCCAAGACAGCTTATGAAACATTCACTTGACTCCATATGGCATTCATTCAAAAGAGGTGGATTTAGACCACCCAAAACAAAGCCTTGACAATAACAGTTTGGAACCTCGTGGTGAGGCATAGTAGGTTGGCTTGACAAAACGAAATTAGGCTGACGCCACTAACTTTGCTCTGGTGCCTGACCACCTACATATATACAATAAACTATGAGCTAAAGTCCAGTGAATAACAAATGTGTAAAGGGGTTAAGAATGAATGTCCTTTCAGTAATTAAAACAGTCAATTGCATCTGTAGATCAGTTATTCAATCAATGTCTCATATCTCATGTCATATCAGTCATTTAGAAATCATATCAGTCATACGTGGTACATCCAATAGCAGAACAGTACATTAGGTCTTAATAGACAGAACAGTCAGTTGATGACCATCAATACAGTAACAATAGTTCCAAGGATAGGAACTGACAGAGATCTCTATAACAGTAGCAGTAACAGTAACAGTAACAGTTAGTTGCTATGGATGCCACGAGTACAGTTCATAAAATAAGACAAACATTCATTCAGTAAACAATATCATTTCAGAAAGCAGTACAGTTAATTATTCAGAAAATAATTATAATTTAACATAGCTTTACAACATTATTACTTACAGTGGGCTCCTTGGTACACGTACTAATGGTCCGACGTCCGACCTAAACAAATAAAGTCAAGCACAACACAATTACGATTACACTCTACAATCAATTTAATTCGGTTACCTGTTTTTCTTTCGGTTTCTCTCATTTGATTCTAATTTTTCATTCAGTTATTCTTATTTATTTTTCTTCCATTCCTTTTAAATATGGATGACTAGTATTAGGAATAAATTAGATTATTAACCTCCAATTAAAATATGTTTCGCTATGTATTAACCAAACTAATTAAATATAAATAATCTAATCATATACCAGTCCTTATTAAGTTCACTAATTACACAATCAAGCCTAAATTAGGCTTATACTCATTAAATTATAATTATTCAGTCATGTTTAAATTATTGAATCAAAAACTCATAAATATGCACATTTTGCAATTTCAACTCCATTTTCAAGCAAATCAAGGCCCAAATAATTAATCTTCACATTTATTTCCATAATCTTAAGCCTAACTCAATTTCAATTGAATTTTATTAATTCTCAATTAAGGCTTAATTTGACTACATATAATTTTATGAACTCAAATCAAATTTTTAATTAGATTCTTATAAGGCTCTAAATATCAAATTAAACCCAAACACACCTTAACGAATCAGATAAAATCAATTTTTAATTAAACTTTCCAAATAACTCTAAAAATTCCAATTAACATATCCATATATTTAATTTTAGTTTCTGAATCCATTTAGGCCGTCAATTTCAGTATCTAGATGGTTTAATACAATAATGAAGCCCGCAAAGTGCTCAACTCTAATTTAATTCCTACAATTGAATTTAATTCAATTTCTTCACCCTTTTAGTAATTTCTTTGAAATTACTTGAAATTGATTCTTAACTCTTTTCTGTTCTCCTTTAGATCATGAAATTGGAGTTATGAAACTTTGCATGTATGAACTAATTTGGATTATTATTAATTTTCTTCATATCAAACCCAAATTCAAATCCATAAGCCTTTTAAACATAAATTAAAATCTCAAAACCTTGAAATTCCATGATGCATGTAAGGTTGAGTTTCAAATTTATGAAGAATGATGAAATCAAGCTCAAACTAACTATTTTCTAAACTTATTTCCTTAATCTCGAACTTAACTTAATTTTTTTTTAACCTCAATTTAATTCATAATCATAGATGTTCCAAAATATACTTAATTTGAGTCAAACTCTTAAATTATATTACATGCATGGGTTAATAATCAAAATCAAAACCCACATTTATTCTTTAATTCTTCCAAATTGCATGCATGTAGACATAAGGCCCAAATTCATGTAAGATATTCAACATCAAACCAAAAATAATCAATTTCCAAGTTTATTTCCATAACTATGAATCCTAGCTTTATTTCCTTGTTCAAACCCATTTCCTTACAAATTCCACGGGATTAATCTTAAACTCTTCTTAATTTCAAGTGTAATGTAAAGATTCTACAAAAAATTAAGTTTGATTCCATATCTTAAACTTTAATCTCAAGAAGTTTAATTGATTCCCTTCTAATTCCCTTGTTCCTCCTAGCTTTTCTTCCCTTAGTTTTCCTTCTTCTTGAGCTGAAATTGCTTCATTCTCTCTCTTGGTTCTCTCTCTCTCTCTCTCACAGGTTTGTACAGAACAAATATGAAGCCATACTTTTTTTTTTTTTTGTTCTCAATCTCTTTTCAATACAAGAACTCATATATTAATATATTTATGTATATATCATATGCTGCCTTCACATTACACGCACATACGCACACAAATCACAACCAAATTTCTCAGTACACCCACCTAAATTTCTCAGTGCACCCACACACCACAATTCTAGTTTGTTCCTTAAGGCAATTTATGCTTAGGATAAATTTTAATTAAGCAACACTTAGTCGTACTAAATCTTGGTTAACACGTAATTAATTAATCATAACTAATCACAAATCCCACATAATTTAATTAGTCTAATTTGACTTCCATTAAGGCCCAATTAATTTTATTTAATTTTATCATTCTGAATCAGATTTTTAGTCAGACTTCTAAAAGGCTCCAAATATTAAATTAAACTTATTTTCATCTTCAATACTGGTTCCTTAAATCATTAAGGCCTTCAATTTCTGATCAAACTTCAAATTTCTGTCAATTAGGTTACATATTCAAATTGGACACCCCATAAATAAATTTAATTTGTAATAATCACAATTCTCAATCTTCATAATTTAATTGACTTGATTAACTCCAATTAGGATCTAATTAATCGAATCTCAATTTTACTAAACTGAATTGAATATTTAATTAAACTCCCAAATGGGTCTGTAATTAAGATTAAATTAATTCAACTTCTTAACTTCACTTCCTTAAGCCACTTGGACCCTTAATTTCTAATTTCAAAATAAATCTTTAATAGAATCATACACGAATCCATCTCCATAATTTTCGTGAATCCCAGATTAAATTATAATAATTGGCAATTAAATTTTCAAATCTCCTTAATTAACTAAGTGCTAATCATTATACGTGGTGGGGTTATTACACTGATGCTTTGGCCTGCCTTGGCTCATCAGTAGATACCAAAGACGCTAGAAAAGTTTGGATTGAGTTCGTGCTAGAACCAAACATTGCATCTCCAGTCCTCTGCAGCAACCTAGAGCCAAGCTGGATGTATCCGATACTTGCTTTTCTGAAATCTGGCACTCTCCCCAAAAATAAAAAAGAAGCCAACAAAATCTGACACAGGTCAGCTCGGTTCTGGGTATCACCATCTGCGAAGCTATACAGACGTTCTTATCTCGGTCTTTATCTTTTATGTGTGCATCCAAATCTGGTCAAAAATGTTCTCTACAAAATTCATGATAGGATTTGTGGATGCTACGTTGGTAAAAGGTCATTGGCGCACCGAGCCCTTACTCATGAGTACTGGTGGCCACGGATGCAACAAGATGCACGGTAGTACGTTCAGTGGTGTGATAAATGTTAGAGGTTTGCCTCACTAATTCATCAGCCAACCAAAACTCTCACTCCACTCACCAGCCCATGGCCCTTTGCCTAATGAGGTCTGGTTATTGTCGGACCGTTGGCACGAGGCACTGGGAACAAGCGATTCTTCATCGTTGCAACCGACTATTTCACTAAGTGGGTTGAAGTCGAAGCACTAGGAAGTATCAAAGAAGCAGACACAAAGCGGTTTGTCATGAGGAACATCGTGGTCCATTTCGACACACCGCCGGTGCTGATTGCAGATAATAGAACACGGTTTGATGGAAAGATCTTCAGAAAGTTTTTCGCCGACCTCAGAATCGAATATCAGAACTCTTCTCCAGGCTATCCACAAAGTAATGGACAGGCAGAAGCATCGAACAAAACCATCATCAACGGAGTAAAAAAGTGGCTCGAACATGCAAAAGGAAAATGGGTTGAAGAGTTACCCCACGTGCCATGGGCTTACCGAACCACAGCACGACGCTGAACGGGGGAAACACCTTACTCCCTAACTTATGGAATGGAGGCCATTATCCCACTTGAAGTAGGTCTCCCAACCCTCTAGTCTGAACTGTTTGAAAGCACAAGTAATGAGGAAGCTATTGCACAAGCACTGGATATAGCAGAAGGCCGAAAAGAAACAGTACTGATCAGACTTGTAGCATATCAGCAACAGCTCATCAAAAGTTTCAACCAAAAAGCTTTCCCAAGGCAATTCACACTTGGAGAACTGGTTTTGAGGAAAGTTATGGATCACAAAAGGGTGCTTGGCGACGGAAAACTTGGGCCTAATTGGGAAGGTCCATACAAAGTCACAGTTGTTGCTAGAAATGGATCTTATTACCTAGAGGATCTCAAAAACAGAGCCATACCTCGGCCCTAGAATGTAGCAAATCTCAAGAAATACTATAAATAGAATTATACCCCAACTTCTCTATCAGAATGTAAAGACATTTATCTTTTGACCAATGCAAATGCCTCCCCACTTCTCTCAAATTTATCAAATTTTTGTAATTAGCTTTGGTGTTCACCAAACGAAAATAGCTTTGATGTTTATCAAACGGAATTAGCTTTGTTGTTCACCAAACGGAAATAGCTTTGATGCTTATCAAACGGAAATAGCTTTGATATTTATCAAACCGAATTAGGTTTGATGTGTATCAAATGAACTCAGCTTTGGTTTTAACCCAAACGGACTTTGTTTCAGAATGACTGAATGGAATTAAATTTTAGTTAGCACTCAAACATGCCAAGTGAAATTGCTTGGTGGAATTATGTTTGGAAACTAAATTGGACTTTAGCCAAGTGGAATTGCTTAGTGGAAACAACACTAACATATTTTAAGTAAACACCTCTGAGTCCACAGAACTTCTTAAGTATCGTCACATTAACACTTCAGTATTGTTGCATATAAACAAAGTTGGAACAAACTTGGCTAAACTCTATTAAGGGCAAACTTCCAGCACTAGTCTTACTCAACTCCAGGTGGGGGCAAACAATTGTTTTTTCAAACTGACCTGGACCTGAGTAAGATACCTCTTTATACCTTTACCCCATTCAAATGCACTTATACCATCAAAGTTGTAACACACTTAAGGAGCTCTGCCTAAAGAACAGTCTTTAGTACCGATCTTACTTAGCTCCAGGTGGGGACAAACAATTGTTTTTCAGAACCAACCTGGACCTAAGTAATACCTTCTCTCTTTTTTTCATTACAAAACCAAGCACAGCCATGCAACATATTTGTTAACCAGACCGAGCATCTATTCGGCCCTGAGGTCCCAACAGTGCTCGGCCGGGGGCAAACAGTACAGATAACATTCAGACATAGAAGCAAGAAAACATTAGATTACAAAATCAAAAGGAAAATTCCATCATCCAACAAAGGCACAACTGGCCTAACAAACAGCAACAAAAAAGAAGAAAATTGTCTTGGCAAATATAAGGAGACAACTCGTTAGGAAGACCGAGCCGAAGTACATCAGAAACATGAAAATGAAAGAAAGTGAGAAAAAACAAAAACTTCGAATCATTCCAAAGAAGACTTTAGCTTTCATCAACAGAAGGAACCTTAGGAACAATGTCCACAATCTTGTCCAGGCCGTCTTGGGGAGGAAAAGTAGAGGCAACTCCAACTTCTTGAGAAGTAGAAGCTTCCTTAACCACATCTCTCACGGCTTCAGTCTCTAGGGTTCCACTTCCTTCAACGTTCACTGCCTTATTGGGAACATCGCTCTCCTGAGTCTTCATCGCAGAATCAGTTTCCGGGCTAACCTTAGCCAAAAGAGTTGCAGGGGTAGTAGTTGTCTTTGGTCCCAAGGACCTTGAGAGAACAGGGACATCCTAAAACAAGGGAGACCCTTCAAGAACCTGATCAGCAGCCAGAGCGCTTAACCAACCCTTCAGCAAGAGCTTGTCCCGCAGCACCAGCACCTCTTCTTTGTAAGCAGCCCCAGCCTCATCCCAACCTTGCTGCCAATACTTGGCCTCTAATGCAAAACGTTCAGCAGCCATCACCGTAATAACAGCCTCCAGCTCTGCCACTTTCCCTTCGAGTTGGGCCTGTATCCCAATGGTAGCTTACTTTGACTTTTCAGCTGAAGTAACAACCTTGCTCAGATGGAACGCCTCTCTCTCGGCAGTTCTGCATCCTTCTTTCTCGGTCTCTAGGCTCACTGTCAATCTCTCAGGATTCATAGCGGCCTCCAATACGGCCTTCTCCAGTTCCTCCTCTCTGGTGATGGACAGATGCATCCTCTGAATACACTATGACGGATTGCAAAGTATTAAGGGAAAGAAAATAGTAACATAATACCCACAAAAAAAAAAACAAACAAAAACACACTTACAACAGTCATCATTTGAAGGGTCCCCTTTAAAACTGGAATATTGCGGGGCCCATTATGATTAGCCATGTCCACCGGTATCAACAGGGTCTTGGTCAGGTCAAAAGCAAAATATTTAGAAGCAACAACCGAATCTGAAGTAGAAATGGGCCTGCCTTGATGCAACATTGGCGGCTCCCACTTCTCAAATGGCTCGTCCTCAATAGGATCTTCAGAAGCTTCTCCAACTACCGCCTTACTAGGCTCCCTCCTCTTCTTCTTCGCTCTTACAGCAACCGAAGCAGAGGATTCAGCAGTAGTAGCATGAGTTCCAAAAGCTCCAACCTCCAATTTCATATCCATGAGGCTCTTCGTTTCGATCTTCACTGAAGGAGCCTCCAAAGCATCAGAGGAGCCAAAAGCCTCAGCCTTCAAATCCACTAGAACTCTCCTTTTCGACATAGACCCACCCCTTGCGAAACTGGGGGCAGGAGAGGGCGTCCTCTTAGACGGTACACCCTGGCTTTGGCGACGATTCGTAACCAAAGGGGTAAGGGAGGTATCAGTCTCAGTGTCAGAATCTAGAAGGGATGCAGCAAGTCTCGCCTTCTTTGGAATGGTGGAGCGGTAAGTCGCTTGGTAATCCAATAGCTCGGGGCAGACCTCTTCTTATACCTCAAAACGGCTTTGATGGCCTTAGTGTTCTCCTGGTTCGGCCTGCGCTGAAAATGGGAAGCCTCTGCAAAGAAGAAGGGCAACATTAAAGCAACATTCAAAACAAGGCAAGAAATACAAAAGACACTAGAAGGAAGGAATCGAACCTGGGTAGCCATCATTCTGGGGCATCCGTTCGGACTGGAACTCAATCCTAGCAGGGAATTCCCAATTACCTCTGACTTGCAGAAAATCATCATTATGTTTGTCTGAATCAGGCAAACTAGTCACCAGATGACAATCGATCAAACGGACATGAAGGTAGTACGTGCTGTGATCATTGTTGTGTGAAAGAGTATAACAACCCAAAATATCCCGTCCCAGATGTCAAGATTCCAACCAACCGCTTGTTAAAAGCGAACACACCGCAGACGACTCGGAATAGGTTAATAGACACCTGCATAGGGGTAAGCTGAACTTGGTGCAAAAATCGGCACATCAGAGGGTCGAGGGGAAACTGAACCCCTCCCTCAACAATGGCCGCAACCAAAAAGGCGACAATACTCCTAGTGCCCATGCGCTTAGCATCAACCTTTGCCAGCGAAAAGGTCACATTATCAGGGATATTATAGTCTCGGCGAAACATGGCCATAGCCTCAGGGGTATCAACTAATGAGCGGAACTTCCCCATTAAATAGACCTAGTGGGACAAAGACAAAACTCAGACAACAAGATGCCGGAGACAATGGCGCAAGGGCCAAACAAGACGATCAAAACAGAAAAAGATAGGAAAAGAAGAATCACAGGGGAACTTACAGAGATCAGAACAGCAGTGACGAGCAGGCGGCGCTGAAACAAGAACGGCAGCGAAACTTCTGGGTAGAGCACCAATGAGACTGGCTCAAAGGAACGGAAAGGGTTTTGAACTCTCTAGAAGATTAAAAACAGACAAAGTGTTTGGGATTGATAGCTCCAGAGCATTTATTACACCAGCCAGCATGAAGGTACACGAAGCACGACCATCGGTATGGAATCGGCGCACTATCTCTGCGCACTAATACCACGCCGCCACGTGTCACCATGAAAGGACACATGCAGGGAGTGTGTGTCAGGATTGAACTGTCACTAAGGCCGAGCTATGGCAGATCCAAAGCGACGCGATGCTTGGAGTACAGAATAATAGCTCCCCCTAAGGGGAACCTTAGCGCAAGCTAGGAGGCAAATGAAGGAGCTAAATATGAAATGGGTCAGATCCAAGTCTTGGGCCGGTCCAATCTTCCAAACCCAAATCCAAATGGGTCAGATGAACATGTGGGCAAGCCAACTAAGCCCAATTCCATTACCAACAGTCCACCAAAGTCCTCAGGCACTTGGGCCCAACTCGTAGTGGAAAGGCCAGTCCAGCCACGATACTAGGCTGGGCCGAGCTGCATGACTCAAACCATGGGCCGAACTGATGGGCCGAACCCATTATCAGAACTGAAGTGGGCCAAGTCCATACAAAGATATCCGAATGGGTCAGCCCATCTCTACAGTAGTCCCACAAAGGGCTGAGCTGAGGCGCAAAGATGCCGAGCTGAGGGAACCTCTCAAAGAAACGTGGAAGCTGTGAGTATATGCATGTGTAAGTTGCCAACTCAACTGGTCCCCTATACATAGAATCACGGAAACAGTTAAACCATAGGAATGTGATTTGTTATCAGCATGACTACAATGAGTATATGCACCTCATGACAACTACCAGATGGTCCACCACCTTGGGCAATGCTAAAAGGAAACTTGGCAGCACCAGAACTCCATGAAACCATCTTGGGCAACAAGCAAGAAGTTCTATATGAACTATACAAACTTCACATTGAAGGTAACTGATCTACGCTTGAACCCTACTTACTGAAACTCAACTCTCTACACTTAGAGGGCACCTCACTTCTTCTCCGATTACTCATTCCCATACCGGAGGGGTTATCCGGCCAACCCCGGCCGGGCAGCTCTTACGGTGTTCCTTGCTGCAGGACCTCAATTCCTGAATAGTCTAGTCGATTGCGGAGCTTTGATCCACTTTCATTTAGTGCGGTATCCGGTACGCACAGTTACTCCCCAATATTTGTATAAAATTTAATCTAAAATCCTTTAATTTAAAATTCACATTTATCCAAATGAACTCTTAATATTTATGTTTAGTTTTATTATGAAAAAAATAATTAATTTTGTCATTAATTTGAGCCCCCTCTTTACTAAATTTCTGACTACGCCACTGCATGCAACTATTTTTTCTTATATTTTATACAAAATAACTATATATCTTCTTATTATAGGATGAATACACAATCAAATAATAGGCCCGACCTACCCGATAAATTCTACTTACAATACCATTTTTTTCTTTTGTATAATAATGATGGGAGATATGCATTTTTTAGTAGACTTCACAGGAATGCTGTAGAGCTCCAGATCTACAACTCTTGCTCCTATACCTAGTTCAGAGTTGGTATTAAATGAAGAAGAACATGAATATCAAGATGTTAAAATTGATTTAGGTTGGAATATCCCTAAAGTAAAAACTAAAGAAATTTATAAAACTAGTTTTTTACAGTCTACTTTTAATGTTGATTTACAAGTCAAAACTGTTGAACAAATTTATGCTTTAAGTAAACCACAAGAAAATTGTCAATTATTAACTAAAGTTGCTATCCGAAAACAACTTATTTAGTATATAAATAATGTATTTATATATAAATAATAATATAAATACAATTTTTTATATATTAAATAATAAAAATAATATTTTTTTATTTAAATATTTATATTTAAATAATATAAATAATATTAAAAAAAATTTATCGAGCCGAGCCGAGCTCGAGTTTCATTAAAATTAACGAGCCGAGCCGAGCTCGAGCCCAGTTCCTTATCGAGCCGAGCTCGAGCTCAATGAACGAGCTCGATAAGTAAGCGAGCCGAGCTCGAGCTCAGCACAGCTCGACTCGGATCGGTTCGTTTGTAGCCCTAATTCTAACCATTTATAGTGGGTGTTTGGGAAGTGGATTTTTTGGTAGATTTTTTTAGTTGTAGGATATTGGCGCTGTTTGGGAAGTGGCTAAAGAGGCTATTATAGCCTAAAATGAAAATTTAGCCAAAAAGCCCACTGTTGAAACCTTTTTCAAAAAAAATAAAAATAAAAATAAATAAAAAATAGGCTGCACAGCCGGCAGTGTAGGCACAGCCTACACTGTCAGCTACAGAAATTGTTCCATCAATGAGTAAATTACGAGTTTACCCCTTGACATCAATTTAAAAAAACATATTTTTAGGGACAAATTTGTCATTTTAATTTCAAACATCGTTTCAACACATTTTTCAATACAACAACTCAAATAAAATCCATCTCATCTTCCCAAACACAAAAACTAAAATAGCCTACTAAAATAACTACTTCCCAAACGAGGCCATTATTAGAGAAATTTTTTTTTGTGTTTGGGAAGGTAGTTGGGTTGTTTTGTGGTTGAATGTGATGTTTGTGAGATAAAAAGTAAAATGATTATGGGATTTGATGTGATATTTTGTTTGGATTAATTTTTTTTTGATTTTGTAAAACATTTGTCTTATAGTGAAAAAAATTAAAAAAAAAACCCTAAAAACTAAGTTGCCAAACACCGCCTAATGTGAAGTCCACATATATATAAGTAGATCCCGCACACTTATTAAGGGTCAAGATTAAATTAGGCTCATAAAACCTCCCAAAAAAAAGGATCCCAAAACATTGTATATATATTGTGGGCCAATCAAAACGGAAAATCTGTCTCACCGATCCGGATAAACATCCCCGCAAATCCCACCAAACAATCCAAGGCCCACAGTCCCCACTCTAAGGCCATGTTTGATTATTTTAATTGGTTATTTGTTTTTTTTTTAATTATTATTTTAGTTTAGTTAAAAAAATTGTGTTTAAGAAGTTGATTGGCTTTTTCATAATTGATTTAATTATTGTGTGAGAAAAAATAAAATAATTATAAATTATAGTTGTGTGAGAAAAATAAAATAATTATAAGTTATTATATTATTTTATTAACTATTTTAACATATTTTGTTTTTAGTCGATTATTTCAGCCCAACTTTTTTTCCAAATACTCTCTAAAACTACAAAGAAAAAATAAGTAGAAAGAGAGAAAGGAAGAAAGAGAAAAAAAAAATGAAGGCATCAAATGTAATAAAATTATATAATTATAATTATTAATTTTTTTTTATTTTTATTTTTTATGAATAATGCCGAATGAGTTAAGGCGCAACCATCTTACCTAAGACCGTAGTAGTTTTTACAGGTGAAATAGCATCGTATAGTTCACTCATGGGACCATCATGGGCTGCAATTTGATTATCTATTTCATTTATTTTTCAAGTATTTGTATGTAGATCGTTGATTTATTATTTTGTTATTTATAAAATTAAAAATTTATATATTTTAAAAAATGATAAAAGGATAAAATTATAATTATTTAATTAATTAAAATTTGTATAAATAATTTACATATAAATACATAAAAATGAAAAGAATAATAAATGATAAAAGATGAGTCCATAGTGAGGCTACACATACTCATCATCAGTTAAAAAATAAAACAGAATAGAAAACAAACAAAACACAAACAGGGTGTATACACTGTACTATGCCGTGGAGAATTGGGTATTGGTGGATTGGTATATTATTATACACTATAAAGAAGGGGTATGAAACACATATGTCAGTACCGTTTCAAGCCTCTTTCATTTCAGTTATTGTAATCAACGAAATCCAGTTATAATATCGCCACAATTCAAGTTATCGTCACAAAACTCAAGTGATATTATGACTTGGATTGTAATGATATTAAAATTGATAAAAGAAATAAAATTTATAATTTTATATTAAATAATTAAATAATATAATGATTTATGATTAATAAAAAATATCATCATATAACATCTTTCTATCAGCTAATAATTAAAAAATATAAAAAAATATAGTGATTTATGATTAATAAGAAGTACCATCATATAACATCTTTCTATCAGCTAATAATTTTTCAAAATCCACGCCATCTGTGTAGGAAAATGTTTGGTAACTCAAAATTTTGTGATTCAAGTGGCTCAAATCCCTCAAAACGACGTCGTTTTACACTCATTTACACTCAAAACGATGTCGTTTTGAGAAATTTAAGCCATTTGAATCACAAAATTTTAAACTATCTAACATTGTTGATATGTGTATTAGGGGTGGGCGCGGGTCGGTTGCGGCCATGAAACCTCCAATCCGCCATCCGTCCGCCAAATTGGCGGATTGGAGAAAATCAATCCGCATCCGTCCGCTAATCCGGCGGATGTGGATTGAGCGGATTGGCGGTTTGGCGGATGGATGCGAATCGGTTTGGCGGTTTGAAATTTTATAAATTTTTAACATAATTCAACTTGTGCATTTCTTGAAAAAAAAAGAAAAAAAAGTATCACAGTCAATGACTTAAAAAAATATTACAATTATTACATGCATCATCCAAAGAAAGAAAGTTTGAAACTTTAGAATATCACAATCACTGCATGTCTCATCCACATATTACAATCACAGTATGCCTCATCCACATAAATTATTACAATCTGTGGTTCTTAAAATATAAAAACAATTCAAACCACCAAAACCATGAACAGAGCAATAGTAGAGATTGTGTATGTCTCAGTATTGTTATATTTATATATGTTTTTGAAAACAAAAACTAACCAGTATATATCATATTTTTTATTTATTACTTTTAGAATTTGATTTAAAAACAAAAAAATATAGATAAATAATACCTTTATTTTTTTCAATTCAAAAAATATATTCAAGTTGAAAACTTCTTTTCAACAGAATATTTGAACTCTTTTTCAATTGAAAATACAAACAAAACATTTAAACAAATTGAAAATACAAAATCTTATAAATTACTAAGGGTGCTCGCGGTTTGGCGGTTCGGTTGCGGCCAAAGGAACCTAAATCTCCAGTAGATTTCGCAATAAAGATCGTTTGTGCAAAAAATCAATTTCGTTGGATATTAATGAATAGGTAAATAAATTGTATTTTATTTTATAAAATGAATGGTTTAAGTTAAACTCATAATTATTGTTTATTTTAAAAAATAAAATGTAGTTTGTTCATGGGTCTTATGTGTTTATTGATAATTTTTTTGTACAAATGATCTTCATTGTAAGGTCTACAAATGAACAATTTAAATCATCGTTGTAGGCCCGGAATAGGACCTACAAAATATAATGTGGATAGATATGGAGGATCATGGTATGGAGGGGAATCATTCCCACACAGAATATGGCATATATGTACCGGTTAAAGAGATTTTTTTTTCTTATTAAAAAACAAACATGTCACGAAATAAAACAATATATTATTTATTAAATATATAACAATTATTTTAATTTTTTATATTTTATTTCTAGTAAATAAAATTATATATAAATATAAAAAATTTGTTTCAAATGTTCCTTTATTATAATATATAATATAAATTGATTAAAATTATTGTATTAACAATTAACAATTAAAATTTTGCTTTGTTATAAAAAATTACAAAATTCTAATATTTCACTATTTTAGAATAAAAATATATAAATTTTAAAAAATTATTATATTGGTTTCTGAAAGGAAAATAATTAAAGAAATTTTAAAAACTTAATGAGTAAGAAAGAGTTATCATAATATGTAATTTAAAGGGAGATTTATTAAAAAATTATTTTTTAAGTGTTTGTATCCCAATTTATCTATAAAATATTCTTGTATTCTAATAAGTCCTATTATTTGAACATTTGATCTACCAAATTGTAATTCTCATATTTAAAGTATTTTATGGACATTTCTACTCTTACAAATATTTTTTGAACGATTAGTAATTTGGTGATGTGAACATTCATATTTTTCAATGTGAATATTCACATTGACGTGTGAATGTTCACATTGACATGTTAACATTCACATCGATGGTGCGGATATTTACATTGGCGATGTGAATATTCACATTGACGGTGTGAACATTCACATTATGGAACATTCACACTGTAAATGTGAATATTATTAAGGGTATTTTGGTAACTATGTCATTCATATGATTTATTGTAATATAAGAAAATAATGTGAACTTATGGAACATAAGTAGCTGAAAAGGGATTTATAAAAAAGTGTCCCTAATTTAAAATATCAAAAAAAAAGTTAGAAAATAATTAAAGACTTTAAAAAGATCTTATTACAATTAAAATTAATGTCATATTTATTAATAAATAAATTTTATTTGAATATTTATTTATACTTTAACATGTTTATTTTAAAAAAAATAAGCATGTCAAAAATAAAAATATTAATAATTTTGAATTTTAAAATATGATTTTGTAAACTGACTATATTAACTTTTGGAAGGAATATATTGGAATTTTTTCACAAAAATTGAATATTAGTCATTGAACAGATCTTATAAGATTTAAAATAAAATTTATAATAGGAAGAAATTAATGATATTGCAACAAATGCATTTTAATAATTTTAAATTTTGTAAAAAATAGATTAGGACTTTAAGTTTTGATAATTGGTGAGGTTTTGAGTAAATAATTTCTAAATGGTCATGTATTTGTGTTTTCAAAGGTATTTTTACGTTTTTTAAGTAAGCCATGCAGGACTCCAAATTTTGGAAATGAAATTTGAAAACTAAATCTTCAATTTTGAAAACTCATAAAATTTATAGACCGCTCGAACAATCAATTAGTGGCTCGAGCGAACTCATCTTATGTTTGTTAGTCGCTCGAGCGACCAAGTATTGGCTCAAGCACACTTTTGACCCATCTAGTATTTTTGCAAACAACACAATCTGCTTGAGAATTGTGTGCTTTTTTTGGTTCTTTCTTTCTTTTTACTGGCAATATATTTGCATTAAATAATTTTAAATGTTAATATTTATGTCCTTGGAATAGCCAATAAATGTTTTAATTTTTTTTATAAAAATCAAAAATTCAAAAAATTAGATTTAAGGTTTTGAAATACTAAAAGCTTCTAACATGAAAAGTCATTTTGGTATAATATATAGCATAGATAGATAGATTATGAGATTTTTGAAAGACATAAATATCAGGGGAGAGATTTTTGGAACTTGTAATTCAATTTTTTTTTTTTTTTAATCTCTTGAAATGTTAGCCAATAGCATTATTTTTAAACATTTTTAAAATTACAAAAATTAGGCCAAGTTTGGCTACAAAGAAAAAAGTGCACTTATTTCATCTTTTTATCTTTTTTGGGTCACAATATTATTTTGAGATATTTGGTTATATATATATATTCATATTTTTTTGGTATTTGGTTATAAGTTTTATTTTTATTTTTAAATTATGAATCAAAATGTATAAAATTATGTTATTTTTTCTATAATTATAACATGAATATGGTCCACAGTAGTGTGCACCATAATCTTTCTCTAAGATTTTTTTATTTAGTTATAACTAATTTTATTCCTTGGTTATAATATTATTTTGAGATATTTGATTATATTTTTTTGTATTTGGTTATAATTTTTATTTTTATTTTTAAATTATGAATCAGAAAATATAAAATTATGTCATTTTTTTCCTATAAAGATGAATATGGTACACAGAGTGTCACCATAATCTTTTGTTTGGTTTGTTTTTCAGAAAATTTTTTGGGAAAAATTTTCTACAAACAAATTTTCAAGAGTAATCAAACTAAACAAATTTTTTGAAAAAAAATCTCAAAATTTTGATTGGTTATGTATTTTTCAAAATCACTTTTTTTTTCATACACATCAAACCAATCACTTTTTTTAAAAGTCTCTCCTCAAAACAATTTTTCAAAATCATTTCTAAAAAAAGTAAACCAAACAAGTTTTCATACTTTTTATCTCAAAACCTACTCTACAAACACAAACCAAACACACTCAACATTTTTTTTATTTAAAAAATCATGCATTACAGAATTTCCCAAGATCCTATCATTAAATTCTTCAAAACCTCCGCCTAGCTGCCCAACCCCCATTTTCAAGTTTCGCCCACTCCCCAATTCCCATCTCAAACTCTAGACTGTCCATCCAGCCAGACAAGCACTCACATACCCAGCCCATATATTTTCCCCTCCACCCACTTTCCCAGAAAACCTTACCGTGCGCTATGGTATGCGCTACAACCTTTTAGGTCCCCCTTTTCATACAACGGCCTAGCATACAAAATGTTGGTTTCGGTGATTCTCGCACTCTTTCTACCTTGCGCCGGCATGGGCGTAGTGTTCGCAGTTTACATATGCCTATTCTGGTACGCAGCTAACATCAACCAGAATGATGAGTTCCGGTTGCCGGTAAAGCAGGCGGCAAAGAAAGGTCTATCGGCGGCGGAACTCTCAAAACTACCCAAGATTACCGGAAAGGAGCTGGTGATGGGGACCGAGTGCGCCGTCTGCCTGGACGAGATAGAGGGCGATCAACCGGCTCGGCTGGTACCCGGTTGCAATCACGGGTTTCATCTACAATGCGCCGATATGTGGCTTTCTAAGCACTCCGTTTGCCCTGTTTGTAGAACTAAGCTCGAGCCCCAGCTGTTCATTGACCCCTCAGATGACAATCCCTGCTGATTTAAGTGTTTCATAAATATAAAATAAATATTAAAAAAAAAAAACAGAAACTACTGCGAGTCCTCCGTTTTGGTTTTTGTGGTTTTGGTTATTGATGTTTTGAGAGTTAGGCTATGCTTGAACTAAAGAAAGCGAAAATTTACCTATATTTCTATGTATTTGTTTGTATATGCGAATGAATGTACATATGTTGAATTTAGAGATTAAGTTATTTGATGATTTGAACCTCTTTGTCATGAAATTTTCAGTTTCTGATTGAGAATTTGTGTGACAACAATAATGATATTGGACCACGTGAAGTGAACTGGGTAGGCCATATTTGTGATGAATGTGTGGCCCTATAATCATTCTGAAATAAGAACCACACAGTTCCGTGTCATTTTCTAAAATGGTAACTAATCTATCTAGTAGTAGTATTAATGAGTTGATTTAGTGAAGATTTGAAGCATGAAATTTGAGATTTCAAACAAGATGTGAACTTTGCAGACAATTGATATGAATGCTTAAAGAAGAAGATGGATGAAAATGGTGGCTTCTACATTCTGCATATCCTCTCTTTGGATAGGGATTGACTTAGGATTTTGATTTTGAAGTGAGGAATTGTACGAGAGCCAAATATCTATCGTTACCCGTACTACTTGTATCCAAGCTGCGCTTCGTTCCGATCAACCTGAGAATACAATGAGGGTGAGCTACCCGGCAGTGTGTTGCCGAAAAACTCCTCCGACGGTCAAGTTGGTATACTTAGGGAGAGAGAGGGAGAGAGAGAGAGAGAGAGAAAGGAGGAGACAAAGTGGTAGGTGAGTTCTGATTAGGGGATGTTCCAGACCTGGACACGTGGACCTGTTCTCCTCTCTCATTTCCCCACATGTCAGCGCAAATACAGCTAAACACCACCTAACGAAACCGCCAAACGGCTTCGACGCGGATGGACAATGCAATCCCCTTCTTTCAGTCTCGTGGCGTCGCATAGCACTCTTGACCGAGTTACGTTTAACACGGAACCACGCCATCACACAATGACTGTGCTACTTGTCCGGTTTCTTTGATAACCTCACACTGTGGCTCAACCGAGCTCCTTGGTCATAACCGAGTGTCACGACCCAAACCCGCCCCTACAGGTTTAGCATCATAACCAGCTAGTAATCCGTGATTACCGAAGGCTTGCTTAACAGTAAAGACAGTAATACAGAGTAAGGGGCTGGCGGAAGCCAAACAGTAAATAAAAGATATCCAATGAGTTATGAAGATCTGTATGGAAAAAGACTTTTATGAACAAGCTACATTCACAACCAAAACATATATACATTCAGTTACACTTAACAACCAGGTTAGGGATCTAGTCCCTTCACCATAATTGTACGGTCAGAAGTCTTAAACATTTATTACAAACAGAGATAAAGGAATGACACTGAGACACCCCAAAAACAGCCTTGGCTTGAATAGACTTGGAACCTCGAAGTGAGGCACAATGGCTGGCTTGACAAAACGGGAGCTTCACTTGACGCTCCTAGCTTCAGTCCGGTGCCTGGACACCTACATATAAATATAAACAGTGAGCTAAAGCCCAGTAAATAACAAATGCGTAAAGAGGTTAAGAATGGATGTCTTTTTAGTGATTAAAACAGTCAATTGCATCTATAGATCAATTATTCAATCAGTGGCTCCTATTTCATGCCATACAGTTATTTAGAAACCATAGTAGTCATATGTGGTACATCCAATAGCAAAATAGTACAGTAGGTCTTAACAGACCGAACAGTCAGCTGATGGCCATCATAACAGTAAATAGTGGTAGTTCCAAACATTGGAACTGACAGAGATCTCTATAACAGTAGCAGTAGCAGTAACAATAACAATACAGTAGCAGTAACAGTAAGTTGCTATGGATGCCACGAATACAGTTCATAAAATAGGACAAACATTCATTCAGTAAACAATGTTACTTTAGAAAGCAATACGATCGATCATTCAGAAAATCATCATAATTGAACATATCTTTACAATATCGTTACTCACAGAGTACTGGGCTATAGACAGGCTAGTCAGCGTCCTCGGGTGCCAACCCTACACAGTTGCAGAACGAACACACACTAAATTACACACTAGGGATAAATAAATATCCCCTAACTTGACTTGGTGTGGTTCTATAACATTATCCTTATTAAGATGCCTTAAACTTGGCTTAGGAATGCCTAGGATGGAATAAGAATGCAAAGATGTACTTTAAAACACTTTTCAAAATTTGTTGAAAACAGGGGTCTCGCTCGAGCGTGGCTTTCTTCGCTCAAGTGAGCTTACCAAAACAGAGGGGTCGCTCAAGCGTAGACTCCCTCGCTCGAGCGGTCTGTAAAAATGCAAAAAGTACTGGTTGTTGAAAATCTCCGCTCGATGCTTGCTCGAGCGAGAGACACAGTCCTTCGCTCGAGCGCAGGTCTCGTCGCTCGAGCTTGCTTCTGCGTCCATAAAAACCTGAGAGCTTGTAATCTACGCTCGAGCCAGCATTCTGTCACTCGAGCGGAATCAGAAAACAAAGGTGATCGCTCGAGCATGGAATCCTTCGCTCGAGTGAGGAAGCCAAAATCTGGGTTTTCTAGATTTGCTTCCAAAGCTCAAACCAAGAATTAAACTTATCAAAACTCAATCTTTTGGGCCAATTTTTCTGGAAAACACTTGAAAACTCATTCTACAACATGGTTTGAAGATCATTTTGTAAAATCAAGCCCAAAGGTGAGACAATTGAACACAAATTTAAAGAAACTTTCATGAACTAATCAAGAACATAACATGCATGAGTTCTTATGAATTCCAATGCTCCAAAAGATGATCAAATGCAAGATTGAACTCTAAAACATGGTGAATTCATGGACTACAACCAAAATATGGACATGCATGTGGAAATTCTCATGTAAATGATCTCAAAACTCAAAGATATGGACATGCATGCACACATTGCTACTCAATTCAACTCTTTAGGCTATAACTTGACTCTAGTCTTCAATTTACCATGAACCATGCAAGAAACAACTTAAATTCAAGTTCAAGAGAGTGAATCTCCTACCTTGGGTCTTGAATTCCAAGTATTCTAGCTCAATTCTGCAAAACCTCTTCAATTCTTCTAAGTTCAAGCAAAATTCCTAGTTGAATTCAATTCTTTCCTCACACTCCCTCTCTCTCACGGTTTGGCAAGAAGATGGATGAAAAGAGGTGTGCCAACATGTATTAAAGAGAATAAACAATGGCCTAGAATTATCCACTTAATGGCAATAAGGTAATTTACTTGAACTAATGTGATTTGGCATTATTTAATCTAATTTAATCATTCCAAATTGAATTTTAATTAAACCTACCATAAAATCACATAAATCCTAATTAGCATATAACACTAATCAATTTCTGATTTGGTTGCCGATAAGACCTTAAATTCGTAGTTCGAAATTAAAATATGAACAGATCATTAAATGACAAACAGATAAAAATGCAATTAAAGCAACACACTCATACAATCAATTTAGGATTTCATCCTAATCAATTACTTATCATGTTTAATCATAGATTAGCACTAATCAGAGGTGAGGGCTGTCACATCAAGCATGAGCTCGGTCCAAGCCGTTGGGAGGACTAATCTAGTCCGACTCTGAAGAATGCATATCTCCCTTGGACAAACAATCCATAATTGTTCTAACTCAACTGGACTAAGGTCTCGGTTAAGCGCACACTCAACTTTTGATCGAGCAAAGGGCTTCGATCCCGACCTAACCAACTCGGCCCAATATTCGGTTATAAACCTCCTTCTCAATTGCCCCTTAATTCCATCTGTACCAGCATGACCGGGATTAACTTCTCTGGCTGAGGTTATCCATCCGCTCAGTCATCCATCTTCATTCATTCGCCAGGCTAACTTCGATGCTCGGCCTAATGACTTGCTCGGTTGGCTCTTCAACTTTTCTGCTTGTCCTTTCAAGACTGTCACCGATCTTATCATAAACACGTGTCCTCCCTTCATTGGTCTCATGCGGCCAACCCAGTCGCCCCACGCAGTTTCATCAGTTTTAAATTTTGGCACCTTTTCTCTTATACATACACTATATGCCCCTTCACATTTCTTCTCTTACTGCTCATCTTTTTCTCAGACACCCTTCTATAGCATACCCAACCTCCGATTTTCGTTTGTTTTATTTGAATCAGAGCTCTCTCTCGAGGGAATTCGACCTTGTCGTCGTCGCTGAAGCTTCATCTCACCGTTTAGAGCTACGATCTGCGCCCTAACCTGTAAGTCTTCAACTCCTCCTCTGTTCTTCGTCAGTTCTTCGTGTCTTTTTTTTTTAATGCTCTTAAACCCTAACTCCCATAGATGAGTCTAGGGTAGGATAATAGTAGCCACACAATGTTGAAAATGGGGTTAGACTAAGGTTTTCGTCCCGTTTAGATGACATAAAATATCTTTGCCCTTTATCTTCAACACTGTTCACCATCTTCTGTGATGAAGGTCCAATGATCTGGGACTGACCGGGCTACAAACCTCCGTTTGATCCTAAATCATGTCTTAATCGAGCAACTCTCTTGTTTGTAGAACCTAGGGGCAAAATTGAGATATTAAACACACTGAGCCGCTCGACTGGGCTAATATTTGGTCTGCTCGAGCGACCAAGTTGTTGTGCTTAAAATTAGCACTGAGGTGCCATTATGCCCAAAGTGACCAAGCTAAAATCGAGCTCGTTTATGCGCATGTGCTATCACTTACACTTGGTTTTTCACTGCAGAGTCCTTGGGGACCAGACACACCTACACAGGGGCTCTCATAGACCAAGCAGTCATCGTGCAAAAATTTGCAAACTTAACATTGCCGTGCTAAACAAGCCGGCCTTTCAATGGGGCGCTACCGCTTCCTTGTTAATACGCCGGACGCGTTGGCCGCTTTCTGAGAAGAGTATGACATTCCGACTGATGTGCATCTGGAGCTTGGTTAGGCGGGCATAAACCCACGGGGTAGGCTGGAGTCCTGCCCTTTCACCTTGCTAAACATAGTTGAAGGAGGGTTGCGTTTCCCTGTGCAACCTTTGATCTGCGAGTTCCTGAGATGCACCGGGCTTGCTCCAACACAAGTGTCTACCAACACATTTAGAATCATAAACGGCGTGGCCGAGCTGAACCACTGGCTTGGTTTAAACTTAGTCCTGGCCGAGATCTTGTGTCAATATACACTTGGTCAAACGAAAGACGGTTTCAACTACTATTTAAAAATAAGATTAGGCAGAGAATGATTAATGACCGGCATGTCGGACAAAGATATGCATGATGATGATTTTTTCTGGGTGTCCGGTAGTTATGAAACAGCTGACGTACCCGGTTGGTACATTAGCAAGAACTTCGGTTCTTCTTGTAAGCCCATCTTCTTGACCAATTTATTTTGTCAATATTGTTTATGCTGAGCTAATTACTTCATTTTTGCAACTATCGAAGAATTGCAAGCCAATTACCAGTATCCGAACGAAGAGGCGATCAAGGCCGTGTTAAGATATTGGCACCGAGATTGCCACGAGCTCCTCAGTTATGTCCAGACCTATCGTTACTTGGCTCCCCTCAGAAGCAAGGTTACAAACTTTCTCCGGGCTCCTTCCCTTCCGCCTGACCCAACTCTACTAGACGTCCCACTAATACGATTGACCGAGGAGGAAGAGATGGCAAAGAGGAGCCGAATTAAGAACCTAATCACCACTACTTCAACCGAGTTACCGAACTTCCCTCCTCCAACTCCATCCGTTGGTTACAGTTCGGGGACCGTGATTACCCTAGTCTCCACAACTGTCCCACCTGTTGAGTCTCACCGTGCTGGCAAACGGGTCCGGTCAGCCAACTCTTTTACCGAGCTCGTGGTTGAGTTAAGCATTGAGCAGACAGTGCAGGAAGCCGAGCCTACTCCTCCGTGGAAGCCGAAATTCAAACACCGGGGTAAAGAGATCCTGGCCACCGCGTCCGTCAAGGGGGACAAGGAGCACCTCTTGGCCTTCGACTTATCAAAGGCGTTGCTGCTGTCGAGTGATGTGACCGAGAGTGATCATGTTCCTGACACCCGGTTTGTGAAATTTGCAGTCAAGTTCATGACTAGGGTACGATTTAGAATTTCATCAAGTCCTTGCTCGGTTTACCTTTTTGTTTAGGCTAACTTCCTTCCTACTTCTTGTAAGCCATCCAAAAACAACATCTCGTCATGGACCGTATTGTCAATTTGGGCCACAAAGTCACCGAGCAAAACAACACCAGTAAAAACATCTCGGTTGAGCTTGGCCGAGCTAAGGCCTCCTTTGAGATCACCAATGCTGACAATGCCAGACTTCTTGGCCAGCTTGGTAGGGCCGAGCAAGAGAGGGACGCTCTACAGGCCGAGCTAGAAGTTGAAAAGAAAGCGAGACAGAACGCCGTGGATGAGGCTAACAACCTCAGTTTCAAGAAGGCCGAAGACAACTATATCAAACAAGTTGAAGTTACCAAGGACATCTACTTTAAGTCTGGTTAGAAGGCTGCTTGTGAAAAACTTGGCCAAGGATCTGAGACCGAGGTGTTCACCTCTCCTCCCCCTGCCTTCTTGCCGGTCTATTTGATACCCTATGCCAATGAAGTTTTCAACTCTTTGCAAGAGGAGGCCGAAGAAGAGGCCGAGGATGAGGCAGGCCAGAAAGCGCTCGGCGACAAAGAAAAAACTGCCGTAGTCGACCTGGAAGCTGCGACGGAGGGGGCTAGAGACGAGTTTGTCAACCTCTTCCCTCTAGCGTAGCCATTAATGCTCCATCTTTTTGCTTTGAAATTTTGTAACCGGGTTACAAGCCCCTCCTCAGGTACTTAAATTTTCAATTAATAAAAGTTTTTAGCAACTTATCTCGAGTATTTTTGCAATGTATGTTATGTGTCTTCCCTGCAACTGTGCAATACGTGCCGGACAAAGTACCCACTGATTGAACCGGGAAAATCATCTCGGTCGTAAAAAAAGTGGAACATAACATCCAGTCTTGTCCAATGAAAATGACTTTTTGACTTGTGACTGAGCAAACGCATCTCGGCTAAAACACTAGAGTTGAACAATTCATCAGCTCAATTGACTGAGCTAAATCATCTCGGTTAGAAGAACGGAGTTGAAAACTTCATCGACTTCGATGGCCGAGCAAAAATCATCTCGACTAAAACCATAGAGTTAAATGATTCATCAACTCCATTGGCCGGGCAAAATCATCTCGGCTAAAATCTTGGAGTTGAACAATTCATCAACTCAATTGACTGAGCAAAATCATATCGGTTAAAAGAACAAAATTGAATAATTCATCAACTCTATTAGCCGTGCAAAATCATTTCAGCTTTAACCTTGGAGTTGAACAATTCACCAACTCAATTGGCCGAGCAAAATCATCTCGGGTAAAAGAATAGAGTTGAACAATTCATTAACTCTATTGACCGAGCAAAATCATTTTGGCTTCAATTTTGAAGTTGAACAATTCACCAACTCAATTGATTGAGCAAAATCATCTCGATTAAAAGAACAGAGTTAAACACTTCATCAACTCTATTAGCTGAGCAAAATCATTTCGGCTTAAATCTTGGAGTTGAACAATTTATCAACTCTATTGGCCGAGCTAAATCATCTCGGCTGGGGGGGCAGTTACCCCTTGTTCATTGCACAATTCATTAATCACAACAAATTGGTTATGTACAGTAACTCTTTGCTATTACATTCATGAATTTACAAGGTGACGAGAAGGATTACATTGGTAAATCGAGAGGAATGCTTGCCTTTTACAAAAAATTACATTGAAAGATAGAAACTAAAAATAAAACAACTTCAGATTGGCTGCATTCCATGGCCGTGGTATAGTTTTGCCATCCAAGTCTTCCAGATGGTATGCCCTTTTGCCCGCCAGACCGGTGATTTTGTAAGACCCTTCCCAATTTGCTCCCAGTTTCCTTCGCCCGGTACCAGGGTGTTGCCCATCACCTTCCTTAAGACCCAATCCCCAACTTTGAATGGTCTGGGGTGAACCGTTTTGTTATACTTCCGGGATAGTTCTTGTTGATATGCTGCGATATGGATCAGGGCATTCTCTCGACATTCTTTTGCGAGGTCCAATTCTAAGGAATGGCTTTGGCGTTTAAGTTGGGCTCAAAATTTTCGCTACGAACGGTGGGCATACTGATCTCCAATGAGATGACTGCCTCCATCCAATATGCCAAGGCAAACGGTGTCTCCCCAATCGAGCGTCTTGGTGTTGTTCGGTAAGCCCAGAGAACATTTGGAAGTTCCTTGGCCCATTTTCCTTTGGTTTTCTCTAATCTTTTCTTCAACCCATCTAGAATGGTCTTGTTTGATGCTTCGGCTTAGCCATTGGACTGAGGGTTGGCTGGAGTGGAATTATAAAATTCTATCTTTAGTTCCTCACAAAATCCTCTAAACAACCGTCCATCAAATTGGGTGCCATTGTCGAAGATCAAAGCCTTGGGGACCTTAAACCATGTTACCACATTTTGCCAAACAAATTTCTTCACATGCTTTTCTTTAATTGTCGCCAAGGGCTTGGCTTCAACCCACTTGGCGAAGTAGTCCGTTGCCGCTATAAAGAACTTGTGATTGCCTGGTGTGGTTGGGAGTAGTCCCACTATGTTAAGCCCCCACATTGCGAAAGACCAAGGACTCGTGAGAGAAAGGAGCTCTCTAGCCGGCTGATGAATTTGGTGGGCAAACTTCTGGCGCTTCTTGTATTTTCTCACATATTTTTGTGCATTTGCCTACATGCATGGCCACCAGTAGCCTTGCGAAATAGCACGGTAGGCTAAAGATCTCCCGCAGATGTGGCTCCCATACATTCCTTCGTGGATCTCGTAAAGAAAAGCATCGACTCTGTTTGGGTGAACGCACTTGAGGTATAGACCAATAAATGACTTCTTATACAAAGCGTCGGATGGAGAGAACCAAAACTGCTCAGACTTCACCCGGATTTTGTGTGCCTCTTTCTTGTCGGTCGGCAGGATCCTTTCCTTGAGGAAAAGGATGATAGGGACCATCCAAGAAAGACCTAGTTCGGTGCATAGAACTTCTGTCTGCTGTGAGTCTTCAATGCTGGGTCTTGGGAGGAACTCAATCAAAAGAGGGCTGGGGGTTGATTTGTCAGACATAGAAGCTAAACCGGCCAACTCATCTGCCTGGCCGTTATCTTCTCGGCCAATTTGTTGAACTCTTATGGCTTGAAACTTCTTGATCTATTCTCTCACTAGAGTTTGGTATTTGACCATTCTGTCGTGATTTAAAAAAAAAAAAAATTATAACAAAAGATTGATTTGATATCATAATCCTGCAATTTTATCATATTTATTTTATATATATATATATATATATTGAGAGGGAGATTTATGATTTGGATTGGGCCGTGGTATGGCCCGGACAAATTGTGGGCCGAACACATTTGGGTCGTGGCAGCCTAGGCCCATCCAGAAAGGATTTTCGCTCGGTAACGGCACAGCTGCTGTGAAACCGAGCTACTTGCTCGGTAATGGCATAGTTGCATAATTAATGTCGTACTAGCGGTCAAGTGAGGTTCGGCCGAGATGTCCGCAGCCTCACTGGGTTCCACGGTTCATGCGTTAGCTCGGCAGGAAGGCCGACGGCTTACCAGCATGACTTATCTCGAGCTCGGTCGTCGGCCGGAATGCAACCGAGCTCGGTCGTCATTGAGCTTGGCGAGCGGAGCGCTCTGGCTAGCTACGCAGCACGGCCGTTGACAGCGGAGATGCTGCAGCCCGGCTGCCGAGCTCCCAGTGGTATGAGCTGGCAGTTAGGTGATATTCAGCTAGATTTGTGCTAACAGATGGGATAGCAGCACCACGTGTCGAGAGACTAATGGGAGTAGATTTGGGGCGCAGAAGGTATATAAGCGAGTCTGCGCCCCCCACACTGAGGCAGATGATCATTTGGTGAAAAAAACACTTACACTTAACTCTCTTTTCTCTCTCTCTCTACCTGAGTGTGTGCTAACTTAATCGTCGGAGAGGTTTTCTGGCCACATACTGCCGGGTGGCTCACCGCCGTTGTGCTCGCAGGTCGATCAGACAGACAGGTGCTTCGAAGAAAGGAGTACGGGCTTGACTGAATATTTGCTCCTTGTACATATATATATATATATATATAATATAATTTTGAAAGCATCCATTGAGTGCAATATTTGAGAAAGGGGGAAAAGCCCTAATTGGAATTATGGAAAGTCATTTGTAGGAATTATGAAATCAATTTAAATTTTTCAAAAAATTTTCTTAATGAATAAAATCTAAATGTGTATATAATGAATGAATTAGATTATCAAAATAGGCTTTGTAATAGATGGATTTATTGACATGAGTCATTTTATAGGCTATGTTTGTTTGGCTCTTTGAGGAGAGGAATTGAACTAATAATCCGTAAGACCTAGAGTGTTTGGTTAAAGACATGAGTAAGAGGATTAATTATCTCCTTGGACTAGTAATCTCTCTATTAGTAGGACTACCAATTCCATAGGAGGATTGGGATTAGAAATTGAGTGAGAGGATTAGTGAATTTTTAAATAATTTATAAGCAAAATTTATATTTATTGGAACAAAAAAAAAATTATAATATTAAAAAAAATACTAAAAATTAAAAATATTAATTTTATACTAAAAAATCGTATTTTTTTTAATCTTTTTTTTATATTTTTTAGATCACATCATCTCTCTACTTTTCTGTACATCTTTTTTAAAAAGTCAAAAAATAATTTATTTAGCACTTTCCAACAACCTCTAATACTATCTAATTATTAATCCGGTGGTGTACAAACAAATACTCTTTATCTTAAATCTCTAACCTGATACTGTCACAATAACAATCTTTTCATTCAATCCTACTGTATTCTTAATCTCTCTATCTAATGAAGCCAAACAAAAGTGACCATAAAATGTTACGGATTTACTATTATCGGATCACCATCATAGCATGTATTCTTGAAAAAACAAACGATAATACTAGCAGTCTCTATAAAATTTTGGTAATTTGGCATTTTTGTTTTCAAATTTAAGCTAATTTCAGGAATTACTTATTTTTCAAGTCACAACCATTTTAGTTTTCTTGTCCCTTCCAATGTATCTATGGTTGTTCTTAGAAATGAGCCCTTTAGGGTACTAAAGGGCCTAGCTTGAAAGCTAGAGCTGGGCCTAATTTCACCAATTGATTGAAGCCCATATACAAAGGATAAAATGTGTGTGTTGGTTACTTTATAGGATTACGGATCAGTGCTCAAAGCTCTGTTTAAAATTAGCAATTCAAGTTCAACACGATTACTATTAGAAGATAAGTTTAAAATAGCATGTAAGTGTGACAAAATCACAAATTGCATTGTCTGGGCCATTATTAGAAGTAATCTATTGCATCTTAATAGGGTTAATCGTTCAGTACCACATGAGATTATGAGATTGTTTGTGTTACTTTAATATAGCAGAAAATTGTACAACTGAGTCAATGTACTCATCTTTATTAAACATTTGATAGATATTTTATATATTGAACAAAGAACCTAAATCGATGCATATATTTACATTTTAACCTTTTGACAAATTGTTATTCAAAAGAAATAGCCATGTTTACGATGGATTACTACTTTCTTAGATGATAATTGTTGATTAATGTGGAAAATAAAATTATAAGTAATTGAGACTACAAGGTAATTGTTCTAAAATAAGCTTAACACAATCCAAATCTAATAATTTTTGTGAAGTAGAATCCCTTCCTAGTATTGGATTGTAAAATCCAGTACTTTTACATCCAATTTCATGGTATTGGATTGTAAAATCCCTTCATAGCCTAGGATTGCTAATATGCTGCGGAGGAGATTCATAGTTCCATGACATTATTCTATAGAGTAATGTTAGCAATCCTAATAAATGTTTTACATAGATGTTGTACGAGTACGAAATAATCTTCTCGTATAATCCTGTAGATCAAGTTTGTGCTTCCTTCAAATGTCGTCGCTTTACTTCCTGAAAACAAAAACGTGAGCTAGTCAGCGGGTGTGTGCCGGATACCTCTCCGATGCCTAAGTCAGCAAAATAGACAAATAGACAAAAGGTCTGTGTATTCGAGAATCAAGGTTGTGATACCTGTACATGGGTCCTGTCATGAGCTTTTATAGATTCTGCGTGGCACAATCCTAGTAGGATTCCAACTCTCCCTACGAGAGTCCTCCTAGGAATCACACACCCTACTCACTAGCAACCAAGTGAGATGGTTTACACAATCCTAGTAGGACTCTACTTTCTTTAACAGAGGCCAAGTGAGATGACTACCACGGTTGAATAACAGTATGACCGAGCTAACACTAGCCCCTTGACATACTCAATTCGGTGCTTTCAAATGCAATGCCTAGCTCGATCCTTCTCCACTTATATCTTGGTTTTGGCTGTTCAGACCGAGCTAACTGCAGCAGTCTCTGACCAAGCTAAAAAGGGTGAGGTCTAAGTTGTGAAGCCCAAACACCTCGGCCCATACTTCACCTGGTCCTAGCTCGTTAGTTTTAAGACTGAGCTACTCTAGCTCTTATTTCGGCCCAATGTGCAGCCTAACTTCCAAAGAAGTCTTTTCCTTAGCTCGGCTCAATTTATTTATAAATTACCCTCTTAGATGTGGAATCCATATCATGTGGTTCTATGTGGGTCTCACACTCATGTGAGATACTTAGTAAAAATTTTAGTAAAATTTTTGAAATTTCTAGCATTTTTGTATTCTAAAATAAACATAATTTATATAAGATTTATCAGATTATTAATTCAATCCCGCCACCTTCGAACTAAAACAAACAATGCCTAAGGGCTCTTTTAGGAAGCTAAAAAAGTCAAAAGTTTTTTAATCATTGTAGGTCACTTCACCTCTCATATTTTTTACACTTTTTTCAAAAAAAGTCAAAAAAATTAACTTTTAACCATCTTCTCAAAATAGGCTTAAATATCGAATGTAATTGCAAATTACATTGAAGTTCTAATATATGAAGAAATACGATTATGCTAATTTAACTTAGCAACCAACAAAGATCTTATTACTACCTCAAAAAATTTCAAACTATTATTATTTCATGAGTTTCAAATTATTAAAAAAAATAATAAAATATATTAATTTGTATACTAACTTTGATCTGATAAGGAGCTGAAGCGGAAGGCCACCGTTATGTTCCGATTTGGAGGTCCATCATATGCTGCAGTGGAGGAGCAGGGAGTAGTGAATGTGCTTGGTGGATTAGGAAGCACAGAGGCAGCACCGTCAAGGACCGCCCATGACGGAGGCAAGAAGAAGAGACCGGCGGCAGATTAGAGAAGAAAAAATCCCACTGTTTCGATCTATGTTGGTTTGGTTTTGTTTTGTTTTTGTTTTTGTTTTTGTTTTTTTTGTTTTTTTGTTTTTTTGTTTTTTTGCATGACACTATAGTCTGATACAAATTATTTATGTTAGCAAGTGATTGTAATACTATTATCCTAACAATCTTTATAATTAACAATTTTTTATGTATATCAAATTTTTATTGTGAAATTTTGTAGATTAATTATTGTTAACATCAACCAAGATGGCCTAACATCATGGCTTGCTGCTATTAAAATATAATTCAAGATTAAAATAATTTATATATCACACAAAATGTATATAGTTTATTTTTTCGTGCATCGCACGGGTTACCGCTAGTTATATATATAACTAAATGTAGTTGTTAGGTCAAAAGACTCTAAAACTAGAATCTTAAATTCTTATAATTTTAGAAAAATAAAATAAATTCGTGACACTTCTCTTTACCACTCTTCTCACTATTCAAGTATTCTCACTTTCTCTCCTAATTGTTATCTAAAAAAATATTTAAAAAAATCAAATAATATCTTTCATACGAGTTGTAGATATAGATATGTATATAGAACCCCACATGTTTATCATTGTATCACATAAATTTAAATAATAATAAAAAAAAAACTCACAACTCTCACAAATCTTATTCCCAATTATTATATATATATATATATATATAAAATAAAAAAAATGTTAACATTTATCTGATTCACGTTTGCTTTTAAAAATAAAATAATTTGTTTTGTATTTAACAAAATGTAATGTTAAATATCTTGCGGTATTTACATGTAGGTCCTAATAAGTGGACTTATTGTCTAATAGGTCCTATGAAAAAAAATCATCATAAAAAAGTCACTAATTATAAGTTTTAGCGACAATTTATAAAAATCATGACAAAAAAAAGTCACTAATTGTTAATTTTTAACGACATATATAAAAAATTGTCACAAATAGCGATAATTTTATCAAGACTTATTTTCAGTAGGACTTGATGGGAATTAAGTCCAACTATTATGACATATTAGTAGTTTACCCAAATATTCTTTAGCTCATTATCTCTATCCCAAAGTTAAATTTGAATTTAAATACTAAACCTCAAAAATACATTATCCTTAAATTAAAGTTTTCATATAAATTTGAACATCCACCAACAAAACCCCAACATTGTAAACAAACCCCAACAACATCTATTTGTTTTTTGCCCTCCCCCCTAATGCAGTCATGATTATAAAAATTTCTTTAAGGTATTAGTATTTTATATCTCTTAACTCCAACTTTTATTTATTTTTCCTCTCTAGGGAAGATTGTAATATACATAGAGCTTTCCAAGTAATCTCTCAAGGTCCATCATTTTTTTACTTGAAATTTATTTAGAGTCATAAAACTTCCATGCAATTTTTTTTCATCTTTATTCTATTATATATTTAATGATAGATCGTTTTAAGCAATATGTTCAAATTCATATAATTTTATATAAGGTCTATATAGTTTTACATAAAATCTACGTAAGTATATAAATTTTTCTATGCGATTGCTCTAGATTTATAGATCTTTACATATAATTTGTGACAATACTTGAATTTTTATTAAATAATTCATGCATATTACAATTATTAACCACTTCATCTTAACACACTATAATATATATATATATATATAACGCATGTTTCTCAAATCTATCATTTGTCCTATAATATTTGGTATAACTTACTTCTTTACATTTTTAAACTCTATTGGTCTAATTATTAGTTCTATATGATATTTTAAAATTTTATTTTAATGATTGATAGCAATTATTTAATTGATATATGATTTTTTTTATTCTTTTATTTTTTTCTTTGTAGTATTTTTATTCTAACTTTTGTCTATTATATTGTTTATGTGAAAACTTTATTAAAAATTTGTGTGGTATAAAAATTATCAATATTTAGTTTGGATAATTATTCATATTATTTAGCTTAAGTATGAGATATTATAGCTCTTTTTTTTTTTTAAATGATTAGTTTTATATTAAGATATCTTTCTTCTTAATCTTTCTTCTTTTTAATTTTTTAAAAAAACTTGAGACTCCTTATAGGAAAAAATTGATCAACCATTAATATTAATTTGGTTCCTATTGAATCATCATTTAGTCATGTTTAGTAAATTTTAAATTTAAAAAATTAAAAATAAAGATTTATTACATGGCGCAAAATTCATTTGAGTTAAATATTTTGACGGTAACTTAATCATAACTATTTATTAAATTAAAAAAAAAATCACTGAACATTAAAAATACTTATCTTATTCTACTATAAAAAAATAAAAACATCTAACTTTTTTTTAGACGGTGAAAACACCTAATTGAATATTAGCTAAATTAATTAGTATATATGGTCATGATAGGTCAGATATTTGACTATATCTCAATCATAACTATTTGATTATAAAAAAAAATACAAAAAATTTAAAATTTTTATAACCATTAGGATATTTATCCGTCGCCTAAAAAAATGTAGTGTGTTCTAAAAAAATTTAAAATAATTATTCTTAAATTTTTATAATTTTAGTATTTCTCTCTTCTACTCAGCAATCCTCTTTTATTGCCTTTCGTGTTTTCTTTTTTGTTTCATTTTTAATTGTTAAGTTTATTTTTCAATGGAAATTAATTTCATAGCCTATCGATAAGATCAAGATTTCAAAGTTGAAATTTTATTTAATTTATTCTATTTTCTCATATTTATCTTATTTTATCTTTAAATTTGAACTTAAATTTTTATTTTTTTTAGAACTCCCTATCTCTTGGAGTTTATCTTCTATTTGAACTTGATTGTTGTGGATTCTCATATATTTCAACTTAATCTTTTCAAAGTTTATCTTAAAGTTTAACTTTATTAATCTTTAAAAATCATCAATTAATTATTCATATAAATTTTAAGTATGATATAATTCCAAGTATATTTTTGTCTAAACTTAATTTTTTCAATATAAAAACAAGTGCTTGAAAAAGAAACCATGAACATGAGACTGAAAGGAAAAAAAAAAATCACAATCAATATTGGGCCTTTTCGACTCTCCTTCAAAGTGCCTAAAAAATTTTGCATTAAATTTCAAGTCACAACAGTTTTTTTTTTTTTTTTTCAATTGTATCAACCTTACATTTGAAATGTGTGCTTACATGAGTTTTTGCCTTTGTGGGAAAAGGAGTTTATATAAATAAATGTTATTATTTTATTTTTCTATAAATTCTATCTATTTTTTTGTTTCTTTTTCTTTTTTCTACAATTTGTATTTTTTTTATTTCTTTCTTTTTTGGCTAATAATGTGTCATTTAATTGAGATTTCATTCTATTTTTGAAGTGCTACCATTAATTTGTGATTCTTTCACTTATTGACTATTTGTGTTTAATTATTTTGGGTGCAGACGTTATATTGGAAGCGAAGAGATCATCAAAATTTATTTAGATATAGATTTATGTTTTAAATTCAATCATAAATTATATTTGATTGTTGATTGTCATGTTGAAATAACTTATGATTAAATTAATTTTCAGGAACTCATTTCTTTTGAGACCTAAACCACTAATTTCTTTTTTAAATATCTTTTTTTTGTAGATTTGAAGCTTGAGCAAATGCAAGCAATCTCATATTTAAAATGTTAGGTTTTTTTGAATAGTTTAAATATTTCTATTCTTTATGCTTGTCAGTTCAATTTTAGTGCATTTTCAGACCTATTTATGTTTAGTGAATCAATATAAAATTCAAGGAAGAAAAAAACAAAAACAAATAGCATGTAAAATTTTTTAACCACTAACAGAATATAATAGAAATTGAAATTAAAATTTATTTTATTTTATTTTAATTCATTATACTATGTGGGATAATTAATATAATATCTCTTATTGATTGAAAAAAAAAGCATTTTTTTTATTTAATGTTAGTCATTTTGATTAATTATAATTTTAGTATGCTTTTGTTACTCTACTATTAGTTGTCTTAACTAACTCTTATTATCTATTTGTTATGTGATGATTTACATAATTTATGATAAGTCTTCTAAAATTTTCCATGTTAGTCATTTTGATTAATTATAATTTTAGTATGCCTTTGTTACTCCACTTTTGGAACTCTTATTATCTATTTGTCATGTGATGATTTACATAATTTATGATAATTTTCTAAATTTTTTTATGTTGTGAAGTATTAAAATTTTTGAATGATGTTGTAACGGCCCAAAATAATCTAACCTAAATGAAGTACATCAACCAACATCCAACCTTTTACATCATTAATCAATAAAGTTTGTACATGGGCCCCACAAGTAATTTATACATTCAATGGTATGGAAATATATGAATCTATAGCATGTAGAACTTCAAATCCCAAAATAAATAAAATGCCCCTAAGGGATTACATATTCCAAGGCTTGAGCCCGGTTACACAAAAATGGTTTCACGAACTCATACATTAAAAGTCCTTGGCTAGCAAATAGTTCACACACAAAAAAAAAAATAGAGTCATTTACTCTTCTCAAAAATATCCACGCCCTCAACTCGGTGGGATCACCACATCTTTTCCTGCACCAAAATTCCATAGGGGTGAACTTAAAACCCAGTAGAGAATCCTTAACAAAGTATATACATTTATGCAAAATTTTCGATAAGGTTAGTTTGAGATGTTCTAAAAAAGTGCACTTTTTGACTTATTGGCTTATATGGGTTGGGTTTGGGTTGGGTTTGATGTGATGTGTTAGAGAGGTGATGTGATTTAAATAAGATGATGTGACTAAAATAGGATAGTGACTTTTTGACTTTTTGTATTATTTAGGTTATGCCAAACTTAATGCCAAATTTAAAGAAAATTTCATTTACACGCCTTTTAAAAGTCACCATGTTCAACCATAAATTTGAAATCTCAACAATTTCGAAGTTTACAATTTTATTCAACGGGACGGTAAATATGACTCAGGTAATCCCTAGGTTGGTGTCTGCAAATAGGCTCAACTAGCACTACCAAAAACCTCACTTTACTTGTTGCTAACCGGAAGGGAAGTGGTACCTCCTCCGCGCGTGTTTTCGGTCTTTTACCCCGGACACTCAAGCTAACTTATCAATTTCATCTACACCTCCTGTCATTTCACAAATTGACCATATGCTCAATTGAAGCTATCAACACATAGCAACATTTCTTCATTTTGCACAACTCTCAACAATTTTGTCCTTTCAAGACTATATGCAATATATTGAACATCAACTTCCAAGATTTATAATTCTCATATTCCATGGAATTCAACAATGCATCAACTCATAACTACATGTGTGTATATATATATACATTTAACAAAAATTTCAAGTATAATTCCCAAAACCTCCATTCATCAAGAAGTTATCATATTTGCAATGATAATATAAATTCTCACTCATTCTTCCGTTTAATTCAAGAAAGATTCATCAATTCCCACATTTTCCCCAAAGCCCCCAATTTTTAGGTTTTTCACAAAAACCCCAACATTTCCTCATCTCTTTACCAAACCTCACTAAATACATCAATCTCAACCCATGTGATTCAACATTTCAAAAAAATCTTTAAAAAGAACTAAAGATAGATTTTCTTCTTACAAAACCATCATTTTCTTGAGCCAAAAACCCATTTCGAAATAAACAAGGAAAAACTCTCAAAATCAATCAAAAACTTGCAAGAACATATATATAAAGTAATTCTCTACCTCAAGTTTGATGGAGAGATTGATGAAACCCTAGGATTTGATGGTGCCAAAATCTAATCTCCACCGTACACAATGAAGCTCTAGAGGAGCTCTTCCACTTTGATGAAGGAACTTGGGTTGGAATGCAATAGATCCTAAGAGATCAAGGATCCTAAGTGTTTTGGTGTATGGAATGTAGAAAGAAGGGAAAGGAGATGATTTTTAGAGAGAGAGAGAGATGAGCTAAATGTGATACACATACAATCAAATAGAGAAAAAAAAAAAAAAAACAGAGATTTGGACTACCAGCATCCCGCACGTGCGGCATGTGCCCCAGCACGTGCGGAGCCTACTTCCCACATGTGTAACACTAATCCCCGCACGTGCGGCCCTTCAATCCGCACTTCGCCCCACACCTGCATATAATGCAGTGTGCAAGGCTGAGAAAGACCTACCTCCCCGCACGTGCGGCCCTCTCCCGCACTTGCGGCCTTGGGTCCTTCAGCCCAGAATTTTCCCAGCTCCACTTCCGACATTCCTAACTCAACCTCACGTCCTCGGGAATAAACGGAGTGCTCGGAATCAAACAAAATAAGATACAAGGACTTTTAAAAAGGATTTTTTCCAACAGTGCATTCCAACGGTTAAATAAAAGTTTCATATTGAAATTCGACGCCATAACAATGGTAAATCAAGTTTAAACAAAGAGAAATAGATAAACGACATACCCAATCCTCACAACCTCCCCACGATAGGAAATTTTGTCCCCGAAATTAGAATTAAACTATCTAAACAAGAGTTTTAAGATCATGACCACATTATCAAAATTTCAAATCGCACGATATTCAACCAACATCCACCATTCTAATCATCATCATCATCATCATTTCATCAAAACGACAATTGCTTATAATAGGCATTTGAAATGAAACATTTCTAACAAAATATCATTCCTTCACAATCTCATGCTTAGATTAACAATACATATAACAACATGTGATTCACAATTTTAACACTATTCCTTTCGACACTAGGGAATATTACAAATCAAAACAACTAAGCATTTTCAAATAAATCTGGATACTTGGATCGTACCTCCGCTTTCCATTCCCAAGTTGCCTCTTCAACCCCATGGTGCCTCCACAACACTTTTACTAACGGTATAGTTTTACTCCTCAATACTTGGTCTCGAGTATCTGGTATTTGAACCGGTTGCTCTTCGTAAGAGGCATCCTCATCCACCTCCAAATCAACCCAATCTAGCATATAAGAAGGGTCGGGTTCATATTTCCTAAGCATAGACGCATGAAAAACATTGTGAATCCCCAAAAGTTGTGTTGGTAAGGCTAACCGATATGCCACTTCCCCAATTCTCTCCAATATCTCGAAAGGCCCTAAGAACCTTGGAGACAACTTACCGCTCTTACCGAATCTCATTAAACCCCGCCTTGGTGAGATCTTAAAGAATACATGATCACCTACTTCAAAAGACAAAGGTCATCTCCTCTTATCGGCATAACTTTTTTGTCGGCTTTGGGCTGTAGCTAATCTCTTTTGAATGAGAACAACTTTCTCGGTTGTATCCCTAATAGTTTTTGGATCCAACAACGGTGCATCTCCCACCTCAGCCCAACAAACTGGTGATCTACAAGGTCAGGCATACAAGGCCTCAAACGGTGCCATCTCGATGCTAGCTTGTTAACTATTGTTGTAGGCAAACTCAATCAACGGTAAGTGCCTCTCCCAGACCCCTTAAAATCAAGGACACAAGCTCTAAGCATGTCCTCCAAAATCTGAATGGTACGCTCTAACTGCCCATCGGTTTGAGGGTGGTAAGCGGTGCTAAAGGTCAACTTAGTCCCCAAATGCCTCTTGAAGGCTTTGCCACAACCGGGCTATAAAGCGAGGATCCCTATCCGATACAATGGTTATAGGAACTCCATAAAGTTGTACTATCTCCCTAATGTATAACTCTGCCAAGTGCCCAACTGAGCCGCCGGTACGCATCGGAATGAAATGCGTAGACTTAGTCAACCTATCGAAATCACCCAAATGGCATCATTACCCCGCTGTGTTCTAGGAAGCCCAACTATGAAATCCATGGTAACGTGCTCCCATTTCCACTCGACTATCGGTAAGGGTTATAACAAACCCGCTGGTCTCTGGTGTTCGGCATTCACTTATTGATAAGTAAGGCACTTCGATACAAAGGATGCGACATCCCGCTTCATACCCCTCCACCAAAACTGACGGCTAAGATCATGGTACATTTTGGTGTCTCCTGGATGTATCGCAAGGCCTGAGTGATGAAACTCTCGAAGCACTTCTTCTCTATAAGATTCAGGTACAAACAAACAGTCTAGGTAACATACACTCTGATCCGAGTGAATGTTCAAACCCTTCTCTTCCTTCCCGTTGGAGATTCTGTCACGAATTGACTCTACTTCACGGTCTTCTTGTTGTGCCTCTATAACTCTATTAATCAAGGTAGGTTGAGCATTCAAAGTAAACAATGTTGCACCATCTTCGGACTCACCCAAGTGTAATTCAAACTTGCCGATGTCACCCAACATAACCCATTCCCGAATGGCCACACTCGCCAAACTACTCACGGATTTCCGACTTAAGGCGTCGGCCACTACATTGGCCTTCCCCGGATGATAGTGTAACTCAAAGTCATAATCTTCTAAAAATTCTATCCACCTCCGTTGGCGTAAATTCAAGTCTTTTTGGAAAAACAAATACTTTAGGCTCTAATGATCGGAGAAAACCTAAAACTTCCCACCATACAAATAATGCCTCCAAATTTTCAAAACAAACACAACTACAGCTAACTCTAAGTCATGGGTGAGGTAATTCTTCTCATGAGTTTTCAATTGATGTGAACCATAAGCTACAACCTTTCCCACTTGCATCAAGATACAACCGAGCCCATCCTGAGACGCATCACAATAAACAGTGTAACCTTAATCTTATTCTGAAATTATCAACACCGGTGCGGTAGTCAATCTAGTCTTAAGCTCTTAGAACGACTTTTCACAAGATTCACCCTACACAAACTTAACCCCCATTTCTAGTCAATCTAGTCAAAGGCGCGACTAGTCTAGAAAAGTCCCTTACAAAACGCCGATAGTACCCTACCAATCCCAAGAAACTACGGATCTCAAAAATATTTTGGGTTCCCAATCCTGAACAGTGTTTATTTTTGAAGAGTCTATAGTTACCCCCACTCTTGACACTACATGGCCCAAAAACTTCACCTCAGTGAGCCAAAACTCGCATTTCTCAAATTTGGCATACAACTAGTGCTCTCTAAGCGAGTCAAGTACTACCCTCAAGTGAGCCTTGTGTTCCTCCTCGGAGGTCAAATAAATTAGGATGTCGTCCACAAAGACGACCACAAAATGATCCAAGTATTCTCTAAAAATTTGGTTCATCAAGTCCATAAAAGAAGCCGGTGCATTAGTCAATCCAAAAGGCATTACTAGGAACTCATAGTGGCCATAACGCGTACGAAAAGTCATTTTCTGAATGTCCTTCTCCCGAACTCTCAACTGATGGCACCCTGATCTCAAATCTATCTTTGAAAAGCAACAAGACCCTCTAAGTTGATCAAACAAATCATCTATTCTAGGTAAGGGATACTTGTTCTTGACGGTAACATGATTCAACTTACGGTAATCAATACACAACCGCAATGACCCATCCTCCTTCTTCTTCTTCTCAAAGAGAGCCGGCGCTCCCCAAGGCGATGTACTAGGGCGAATAAAACCCTTGTCTAAAAGCTCTTAGAGTTGAATCCTTAACTCATGTAACTCCGCGAGTGCAAATCTATATGGCGCCATGGAAATTGGGGTTGTTCCAGGCACTAAGTCAATGGAGAACTCAATCTCCCGGTGGGGTGACAAACTAATAAGATCCTCGGGAAACACGTTCGGGTATTCACAAACTACCCTTTGCAACTCAACATGAGTCTCGTCACTCTCACTATTCAAGAGTGTAGTAAGAAGGCCACTAAGCTCGTTTCTACCACGAGAGTTAAAAACTGGCAATAAGACCCTATCCACTCGGTCCCCCAGAAAGTAAAAACAATCACCGCTTGAGGTGCACACTGTGACCCTCTGACGAAAACAATCAATTACCGCTCGATACGAAGACAACCAATCCATGCCTAGAATAACATCAAAACTCGACATGTCTAGCAACACAAAAGCAAACGGGAGTTGATGCCCGGCAACCTCTATCTCACCACCACGACACCCTCGATCTAAGTCAACTGTACCCCCAACTGGTGACTCTACTCTGAGTGGAGACGCTAACCGAGCCACTTCTAACCCCAATGCAGACGCAAATACAGTAGATATGAATGAATGAGACACACCCATATCTATCAACACATTAGCCAAAGAATTACACACAACAAAAATACCTTTTACAACTGAGGATCCCAGCAACTACTTTGGCATGGTAACAACATACACGTGCCCCTGTGGCCTCTAATCAACCTGTTTATCTCTCAGAGTATAGGCCTGCTACACTGACTGTGCTGAAGCGGCTCCCTGATTAGCTCGCGAAGTCTGTACTGAGTGAGCTTGCTGGTGGCTCTGAGGCTGCCTCGACCTTGATGTGCCAGATGCACTTCCTAACTGCGGGTAAGCTCTCTTCATGTGCCCTAACTAACCGCACTGATAGCAAGTAGACCCTTGTCCCCTACTCTGAGACTAACTCTGAGATCAGTTAGATGGCAGTGGTGGCAACATCTGCTGTTCTCCTCCCTTCTGTGGACATGCAAAGGCCTTGTGACCCGGTTGGCCATATTTGAAGCAAGAAAACGCACTCGGTGCACTATTTCCCAAGCCCGCACTAGGCAAAGGAAATGTGGATTAAGACTGTTGCGGCTGGAACTGGGATGAAAAGGTGTTTCTGCTCTTCTTGTTGGGCCTATAGTCCCCCTGTGACCCTTGACCCCTCGACCTTGACCCCCGTATTCTCTCTTCTTCGGCCTCCACGGTGATTTCCACGTGGGTCACTGCTTCCACAAGTCGGTCATAACTCTGGATCTTGTTCCCAGCAACCTTGAACAAGATCTTGGTTCTTAGTCTCTTCTCAAACTCAATGCAACGACACTCTTCCGTTGCTACCAACTCCGGTGCAAACCGAGACAAACTAGAGAAGGCAGCTTCGAACTTGGCCACAGACATGTTGAGTTGCTTAAGGTCTTGGAACTCCTACCTCAACTTTTCCCTAGTAGTGGGAGGTAGGTACTTGTCTTGGAAGGCCACCACAAATGCTTCTCATGTTGGTTCTATTCGGCCCTTGGCGTATTTCCACCATTGGGCCACATCCATCTTGAGATAGTAAGTCGCAAGAGTCACCCTAAGCTTGCTGTCTTTGATGTGAAGCATCTCAAATGTCTTCACCGTCTGTTTGAGCCATTCACCCACTTTCTTAGGCTCGGGACCGCCACGGAACTCATCCGGTTTGGCCCACAAAAACTCCCTCATGAGGAAACTCGCCGCTGTCTCTACGGCATTCTCCCTAACTTGGTTATCCGCCCTTAGTATGTTCATCAACTCCCTCAAGGCCCCTGCCATTTCTTAGGCTAAGGCCCCCATTGCGGCTTGATCCGCTTGCCCCGGTATTTCAGCTTGTCCCACTTGCTCGGCCATATTAGCTTGGCCCAACCCCTCCACTTGCACCGGAACTTCATGGACTAGCACTTCATGCACACCCCAACGACCCTACCATGCCTTCCACCTCTACTACCTTGGGTTTGACCCCTTCTTGACATCCTAATTAAGGAATCAAGATAAACAATTTAGCACACAATTCCAAATGTGCTCGCAACTTGCCTCACACGTTAGACTACTACAATTATGTATATAATCTACTACACATACAATTCAATTCACTCCACATAAACACTTAGTCACATAAGCACATACGGATTATTCTTTTGTGATGAGATTCGTCCCACGAAAAACCAAGAATTCTTAATAGAACGAGTATTGATCACGTACCCTTCTAATAAGACCTCAAGGAATTTAATAGGCGCAAACAACATCCCAAAAGTCCAATCCGATACCCATATAGTTACATAAACATGTTATCACATAATCACGAAATACGAAACATTTCCTAATCATGCAAAATGAACCCACTGTGGCAAAACAACCACTTCCCGCGAGTCCCAAGTATTCAAACTCGGTAGCTCTGATACCAAGTAGTAACGTGTCACGACCCAAACCCGCCCCTATGGGTTTAGCATCGTAACTGGCCAGTAATCCTGAGATTACTGAAGGCCTCTGAGACAGATTAATTTAACAATAGGGGTTGGCGGAAGCAAATAACAAATATACAACATCGATTGAGCTGTGCAGACTTAAATGAGACAAAAAAATTTTAAACTTTTATATACATATCTACACATCATCCTTACGTCATCATATCATACAGACTAGACAAAAAGGGACTTAGCCTTATTTACAAAATAAACGAAAACTTGTTTAATCAAACAGGAAAACAAAACTTAAACTTTATGCACTTAGCCATAGCCACTAGACATATCCGGAACCTCCACGGGAGGCACATAGGTTGGCTGACAAACAAAGAATCCGGGCAGCAGCTCTAGGACTAGTCACACGCCTAATCACCTACATATATAAACAATACAGTGAGCTGGTGCCCAGTAAATAATAACAAAGTAAAGGGGTTTTAATGAATATGGTCCATAACAGTTACAGAAAACGTAATTCAGTAGTTATCAAAAATGGATTCATAATCATGTTCAGAAATCATAGGTCATAACAGATACAGATTCAGAATCATATTCATAATCAAAATTTGCAGTTAATTATACGTGGTACATTTATTAGCAATAGCAGAAATAGTTGGCCCATAAAGGAACGTCCATAAAGGCATGCAATTGACCCATAAAAGGACGGCCATAAAGGCATACAGTTGACCCATAAAGGGACGGTCATAAAAGCATACAGTTGACCCATAAAGGGACGGCCATAAAGGTATACAGTTGACCCATAAAAAGACGGTCATAAAGGAATACAATTGACCCATAAAGGGACGGCCATAAAGGCATACAGTTGACCCATAAAGAGACGGCCATAAAGGCATACAGTTGACCGATAAAGGGACAACCATAAAGGCTTACAGTTGACCCATAAAGGGACGGCCATAAAGGCATACAGTTAATCCATAAAGGGACGGCCATAAAGGCTTACAGTTGACCCATAAAGGGACGGCCATAAAGGCATACAGTTGACCCATAAAAGGACGTAACAGAATAGAGAACATATGTCATTTGAAGTTAAGAATGCCACACATACATTTTGGAAACATTGAACAACCATTCATTTATACAGAAACTAATATTTCAGAAATAGATCATCTTATATCATTCAGAAAATACTTAAACCTTAACATAGTTTTACAAAGTTACTACTCACAGTATTCAAATGCCTGGTTCGCCCTTGTAGCTGGCCCTACACAAGTCATAATACACGTAGAAATCGGGTCACAACATAATTTATTCTGTTCTTAACTTGTTTAATTCTCTTTATACCAAATTACCCATCAATTTGCAATTTCGCAAATTCATCACAAGTCGCAAGTAACATCCTCAACTTAACACACTTCAACTCAATATTAGTTAACTCAACTTAATTCAACATAAGTCAAAACAACTTAATTCAATAATACTATTTACAATTCAACATAGTTCAAGATAAATTCTTGAATCCCATTTCAACATTCCATAACCAAGTTTATGTTGTCCATATCATTAACACATCTTTTCTCCCAAAACATTTCATATTATAGCATAATTTACAATGCCTATAACAAGGTTTAATCACTAATTTTTAACATAATTTTCGAACATTTCTAAAATTCAATTAAACTTGTGTATATATAATTCAACCTCTCAATTTCATGATTTTACTTTCAATTTGGGCAAAATCTTTGATTATCATCAAGAATCAACCTAGGGTTTTCAAGAAAATCAAGGATTTCAAGAAAAATCCAAACTTCCCAAACCATTACTTTTTATTCCAATTTTCCCATTGATTACACACCTAAGGTTCATAATCCATCATCTTAACCCAACAATTGCACCCCCAACATTTCAAACTGTAAACCCCCAAATCTCATGTTAGACACTATATGCTCAAAAATATAGATTTTGTATTTATATAGTCAAAATACCACAAATCCATCCATTAATGCAAGTATTGAAAGGGAACTAAGATCCCTACCTCAAGAATTAAGCAAAAGAACGAAGCTCCAAGAAGAATTCTTCGCCAATCCGAAATTCAATCGGTTAAAAAGTGAGTTCTTCAAGCCTTTTTCATTTTTTGGTGGAAGATTTTGATCAATCCAAAGGGAAATGGAAGGCATTTGAGGTCAAAGACCTAGGGTTTTCGGACCTAGGTGAGAAGGATGAAGAGAGGAGATGAAAAGTGTGAAGAATGATCTAGAAAAGTCCCTTTAAACTTGCTGAATTCGCGCGGTCCGCTCGAGCGTCTATTTTCCCGCTCGAGCGTACCTGCTTTCAGCACAGATTTCAAAACTTCAAACAGGTATAACTCTCTCATCCGGACTCCGTTTTAGGTCGTTCTTGTGTCCAAATCGAAGCCCCGGAAATAACATTTCCAATGGTTCTAGCCTCACATCCAAATTCAAAGTGTGGAAAAAGAAAAGGGCAAAAGAGTGACGGCTACTCGTAAGAAAAATTATCCGAATTAAATTCTTGGTTCACTCTTACTTTACCATTATGCTACCAGTTCAATCAATACCCCAAAATAAAATAAGGAGGTTCCAAATACACTAATAAAAATGTCAAGGGTAATCTCACTTTCCACGCTCGAGCGCACAGACCAACAAAGCTGTTCGCTCGAACGACCACTCCTACGCTCGAGCGGCAATTCACAACTCTCAGAATTTCGGACCGTCTGCAAAAATTTCTGGGAACCTCTCAAGTCTGCTCGAGTATCAACTCCGTCGCTCGAGCGGAGGAAAAATTCCGGATCGTTACATAACGTCCCAAAATAATCTAACCTAAATGAAGTACATCAACCAACATCCAACATTTTTCATCATTAATCAATAAAGTTTGTACAAGGGTCCCACATACAATTTATACATTCAATGGTATGGAAATACATGAATCTATAGCATGTAGAACTTCAAATCCCAAAATAAATAAAATGCCCTTAAGGGCTTACATATTCCAAGGCTTAAACCCGGTTACACAAAAATGGTTTTATGAACACATACATTTAAAGTCCTTGGTTAGAAAAAAATTCAAAAAAAAAAAAAAAATAGAGTCATTTACTTTTCTAAAAAATATCCACGCCCTAAACTCGGCGGGATCATCACATCTTTTCCTGCATCAAAATCCCATAAGGGTGAGCATAAAATCCAGTAGAGAATCCTTAACAAAGTATATACATTTATGCAAAATTTTCGATATTAAATATAAATGCCATGCAATGCCAAATTTAAAGAAAATTTCATTTACATGCCTTTTAAAAGTCACCATGTTCAACCATAAATTTGAAATCTCAACAATTTTGAAGTTTACAATTTTATTCAACGGGACAGTAAATACGACTCATGTAATCCCTAGGTTGGTGTCTGCAAGTAGGCTCAACTAGCACTACGCTCAACTACCACTACCAAAAACCCCACTTTACCGGTTGCTAATCGGAAGGGAAGTGGTATCTCCTCCGCGCGTGTTTTCGGTATTTTACCTCGGACACTCAGACTAACTTATCAATTTCATCTACACCTCCTATCCGAACTTACCAACGTATTTATCCCATAAATATTTCCATGATTTCATTTCACGATATTATTTTCTCAATGCAAACATTTCATACTTATTTCAAATGTGAAAAAGTACTAATTGAAAAGGAATGTAATGCAATAATTAATAATGCTACATACAATTCTCATCTTTAAGTGACTCAACAACAACACAATGTCAACCAAAATTCCCATTTTCCTTCCCTCAATGTCATTTCGCAAATTGACCATATGCTCAATTGAAGCTATCAACACATAGTAACATTTCTTCATTTTGCACAACTCTCAACAATTTTGTCCTTTCAAGACTATATGCAATATATTGAACATCAACTTCCAAGATTTATAATTCGCATATTCTATGAAATTCAACAATGCATCAACTCATAACTACATGTGTATATATGTATACATTTAACAAAAATTTCAAGTATAATTCCCAAAACCTCCATTCATCAAGAAGTTATCATATTTGCAATGATAATATAAATTCTCACTCACTCTTCCATTTAATTCAAGAAAGATTCATCAATTCCCACATTTTTCCCAAAACCCCAAATTTCTAGGTTTTTCACAAAAACCCAACATTTCCTCATCTCTTCACCAAACCTCGCTAAATACATCAATCTCAATCCATGTGGTTCAACATTTCAAGAAAATCTTTAAAAAGAACTAAAGATGGATTTTCTTCTTACAAAACCATCACTTTCTTAAGCCAAAAACCCATTTCGAAATAAACAAGGGAGAACTCTCAAAATCAATCAAAAACTTGCAAGAACATATATATATAAAGTAATTCCCTACCTCAAGTTTGATGGAGAGATTGATGAAACCCTAGGATTTGATGGTGCCAAAATCTAATCTCCACCGTACACAATGAAGCTCTGGAGGAGCTCTTCCACTTTGATGAAGGAACTTGGGTTAGAATGCAATAGATCCTAAGAGATCAAGGATCCTAAGTGTTTTGGTGTATGGAATGTAGAGAGAAGGGAAATGAGATGATTTTTAGAGAGAGAGAGAGAGATGAGCTAAAAATGATTCACACACAGCCAAATAGAGAAAAAAAAAATAGAGATTCTGACTGCCAGTATCCCGCACGTGCGGAGCCTACTTCCTGCATGTGCAGCACTGATCCCCGCACCTGCGGCCCTTCAATTCGCACTTCTCCCCGTACCTACATATAATGCAGTATGCAAGGCTAAGAAAGACCCACCTCCCTGCACGCGCGTCCTCAACTCCTGCACGTGCGGCCCTAGGTCCTCTAGCCCAGAATTTTCCCAGCTCCACTTCCGAAATTCCTAACTCGACTTCACGTCCTCGGGAATAAACGGAGTGCTCAGAATCAAAGAAAATAAGATACAAGGACTTTTAAGAAGGAGTTTTTCCAACAATGCATTCCAATGGTTAAATCAAAGTCTCCCACTAAAATCTGACGCCATAACAATGGTAAATCGAGTTTAAACAAAGAGAAATAGATAAACGACATGCCCAGTCCTCACAGATGTATAGTAAGGTTTATATATACAAATTAAATAAAAAAAATTTATTCATATTAGAAAATACAACTAAATAGCGCAATTTTTTAATTTTATTATGTTCACTTTGTAAAATCCTGTGCGCATGGGTGACTACTAGTATATTATATAAGGAAAAGAGAGTTTCTAATCTACAAGTTTTTGTTGAAGTTCCAATATCCTAATCCTAATTTTCAATTTTTTGATTTAAAAAAAAAAAACTTAGCATTTATTGACTTCTCCTAACCCATAAACCTTTTTGACTTCTTTCATAATTACTGCAACACCCTTTTTAATTTCTTTCACACACTATGGTTACACACAAAAATAAAGAAGATAAGAATTTAGCTATGGAACTCAAAAAGATATAACATCTAGATTTGAATTATGATTTAGTAATATAATTATCTATTTTTTTGATGTATATCTATCAAAATTTTAAATCACTTAATAGGACAAATTAATCAATTTTCTAAAATTATTGATTTTTTAATTTATAAAATAGATTAAAAAAACTATTGATTGATTTAATTATTTAATAACAAAAATATTTCATAATCTCTACATCCTAATCTCTCTCACCGATTTCCAAAAAAAAATATTAAAACTTGCATTCATTCCCTTTTTCCCAAAAAATCAGATAATATTTTTCATGAAAGTTGTAGATATCTATCTATATCTTATATATTATATTATAACATTAAAAAAAACTAAAAATTAGATATACAAACTAATAAAATTAATAAATTTGATTTTTATTTATTTAGGTAAAATATTTCTTTTGCATCTCCATATTCAATTTTAAGTTTTAAAAATCTTTAAAGTTTATCTAAACAAATCTAATTTGAAAAAATCTCCTGCCATTATACTTTAAATCAATAAAACTCACATGTCTATCACATATCTAACTCACATCACAACTTACCTACATAATAATAATTAAAAACAAATAAAAATCACAGATAAATTAAATTAAAAAAAAATAAAAATCCATAATTTCATCTTAAATAAATTGAAAAAAAATACCCGAGTAGAAACCACACAAAAATAAAATAAGTTACGAATTTAGATATGGATCTAAAAAAATATGACAATATTGAAATGTGAATTATAATTTAGTAATATTATTATCTATTTTTCTGATGTATATATATTGAAATTTTAAATCACTTAATGAGAAAAATTAATTAATTTTCAAGTTTTATTTAAAAAATAATTTGATTAATCATCCCAACTCTTAAACTTCGCGGGCACTGGCAGAGGAGCTAACAGATTGGGTTATGTGAAGTTTAAGTTGTTGGAGGGAACATTCTCACACTCTATAAATTTATTTATTTTTTAATTTTATTTTTTCCCTGTGTGATTCTCTTTCTCTATTGTTTGTTTAGTTTTAGTTTCGGTTTTAGTGAGGTTTATGTCTTTGTTTACAGGTTTGTATGGTAGAAAAGAATTATTGGTGATTATAGTTGCAATCAAAATATGTATGTCTGTTCCATGCCAAGAATTTTGATTAGATTTTGTTTTATTCAGTGAAGACCATAAAATTGAAGTAAAAAAAATGGGTATACATTTTTTTATATTTTTTATTGTCATTTTATTTAATAAAAAATGTGAAAATTATTAAGAATTCAAGTTTTTACTATAACATTAGATTTTTGTATAACTAGGTAAATTTAAAAATTTTAAATATCATTGTGTTCTTTATTTTTTTTCTCTTTCTATCCCATTAGACCATTACTGCTATTTATTAGTTTATTAATTATAATTCAATTAATTGAAAATGAAAGCTTAATATAACTTTTCATATATATTATAGTTAATTTGTCACAACTATAGTTGTATATAATAGCATAATATATAGGGATAATCTCTAAATATAATTCCTATTTTTTTTATGTGATTAAAATAGTCCATCTTAATAGTATGTAGAAGAGTTAGATAGTTTCTTTTATCTCTAAAAAACCCAATCTAATTTTTTTTTTACTTTTTAATTTTTTTAAATTGAAATATCAATTGTTTATGTCCATGAAAAAATAAAAATAAAAATTGATAAACACATATCAAAAAGTTACAATTTTTTTTTTCATTTTTAATATGTAGGATACTTACAAATGGAAAACGTTTGACACCCCAATTTTTTTTCCATAATCCAACTTATAATGATGTAGTCATAAGTGTCAATTTTTATACAAATATGGGAAGAGAATTAATTAAATTTTACATTTCAACCAACCACATACTCAAACTTTGATTATTTCAAGATGTTATTTCACTATAATTCTAATTAAGAGAATCTTCTACACTTAATATGTTTTTTTTATGAAATTATAATTTGATAAAAATTTAAAAAGATGAAACGTTGAAAATTATGTTTTTTCCATCAAAATTGGTGAAAAGAAAAAAAATTGGGATAAGAATGAAAGTTCTTTTAAAAATTGATAAAAATTCAATGAAAAAGTTAAAGTAATTCATATCAAATCAAAATTTTTATTCAAATTTAAAATCAAATTAGATAAAAAAATTTTTTAAAAATGATGAAAGTTTGAAAATATTTTGAAAGCTTTTTATTCATAAAGACTAGAAATTTGTGTGTATTATATTCATATTATATTTTTAGTTATGAAATTGAAATAAAAAGAAATGTAATATAAATTATTGGATTAACAATAAAAACATCATATTAATTATTGTTAAATATCACTTCACTTCATATTTAATAATAAAATTATATATTTGTTTTAATTATAACTTTTAAATTTGTATATTTTCATAACAAGAAGAGGTATGTCATAACTTAGTTAATTAAGTTTAACTTTTTTTCAATACAAATTATCAAAATTGCACTAAATATATATAAATATATATATATATATATATATATTTAAATTTTTTTAAACTAATAATTTAAAAAGTTATAAACATAAAAGTTAACTTATAAATTTCATGTATATTGCAAGATAAAATATTAAATTACTTCAAGATAATCATAATGTTTTTCTTTTAAAATTTATAAAGTCTCGTGCATAGCATGGGTTACAACTAGTTCATATTTAAACAAGTGTTCAATTATCTTCCCAAAGGAAATAACAAGTAGCGAGATCTACTATTTCAATTAATAATAATTAAGTTGAGACACCATTTAAATTTTCCCTTGAAACAATGAATAATTTCTTCAAATAATGCCTTCTTTTGAATCTACTATTACAAGTTCAAGTTGTGTGCACATTTCCCTATATACCAAGTAAGAAAAGCTTGGTGGTCCATAGGGGTGTAAATTTGGCTCGGAACTTGGGGTGGGCCTCAGCCTAGTTAGGCTTGGATTGGCCTAAACCTAGGTTATCATCTTGAAATTTGACCCGACCCATGGGCTTGGCTCGCCTGACCCAGGCCGTGGCTCAGCCCGTTGGCCACCTCAAAACCTACTCAAAGCCTAGTCTGTCTGGGGCCCAGTATTATTTTTAGTGACACATAATAAAATTTTGATGAAATTTTTTTTTTAAAAAAAGTTCAGGCCCGTTCAAGGCCCAAATATCTCTTGAGCCTAATTTCTTGACTTGTGGACCGGCCCATAACGAACCGAATTTTGACGGGAATTTGAGCGACTCGACATGGGCTAGCCCGAGCCTAGACCTAAATCGGGCCAATTTACATTCCTCGTCCTGCACACACGTGCTAATCTACTTAAATTTTTAGAAAAAATTACAAAAAATAAGTTTTCAATCTAAAAGTAAGATTGAGAAATAAGTTACAAGTCAATTTTTAATTTTTTTTAAAAAATGTATAAAAAAATAGATAAGTGATACGATACAAAAAATTAAAAAATTAACTTTTAACTCAGACGCCAAAATAGGCCTAAATTTATTTTGATAAAGTAAATTCGATAAAAACAAAATAATTTAGGTTTGTTTTTGTAATACTATAAATAAGTTGTTTATTAGTTTATTTAAGTCATATCAATTTTTTATTTTTTTGTAATAAATAAAAAATCCAGGGTAAATTACATTGACATCCTTTGAGGTTTGGTCCTATTACTACTCACCCCCTGACGTTTTGAAAATTACATTCTCACCTTTATGATTAATAGTCTCATTTCACAAACCCCCTTGCTCATATAAAAGGTAACAACTCCTAATAGAAAAATAGAAGAAATTACATTAAAAAAAATAAAGTAAAGGAAAGGGGAAAAAAAGAGAAAGTAAAGCAAAGCAAAAAAAGAGAGAGTGCACGAGTTCAATATCTTCATTCCGTCTAAATTATTACAATGACAGGAGGGTTAGTGTAATTTCCCAAGCGTCAGGGGGTGATATGTATTAAACCTAAACCTCATGTGGTGTAAGTGTGATTTACCCAAAAATCAATTTATAAATCATACTCAAAATAACTCTTAATTGGCCTCATTTAAGAAGTATGTTGGGAATAATTTAGTTATTAAAAGACAAAATAAACTAAAACATCAACATGATAAATGTTACATCTAAATTATAGTTACTAGTGGCAACCTGCTATGCACAACATGTAAAAAAATTAATAATATATTTTAATACAAAATAATATAAATAGTTAAATTTTTGTATACAAATTATGAAAATAAAGAAGATTGAAATTTACAATTTAAGTTTCATAATTTTATCACAATTTATTTATTATGTTTTAATACAAATTTAATCATGTAACTTTTAACCCCCTTGTTAGAATTACAAGCTTAGGTGAGCTCAACCGAAGTAACTTGAGTCGAACTTAATTTTTTTTAAAGATTAAACAATATAGTTTTTAATTAAGTGATGAACTATACAGAAATTTAAAAATTCAAATTAAATTTGAGTGGAACTGGATAGAAATACCAAATAACTTGAGTAACCAAAACAAAATTATATATAAATATATAAATTATTTGCTAGTTTTTTTTAATAATAAATAAAATTAATTAAAAGTTTAATATTAATGAACAAAAGAAAAGGTAATATACTTAAGATTTTTAATAGAATTTTTTTTTAAAAATACACTTTTTAAAAAAGGATCATTGAATAAAGGGTTGTTTGGGAAGTGTCATATTAGCTCACTTTTTTTATTTTTTTTGAGTCACATTACATCTTTACTTTTCTATACACTTTTTTTTTTGTAAAAAGTAAAAAAATATACTTAATTATCTTTTTTGGATCACATCACATCTCTACTTTTTTGTACATTATTTCGAAAAATGTAAAAAAATATATTTTTTTGCACTTCCCAAACTACCACTGAGTTGATACTAAAAAAATTTACTTTTTTCAAAGGCTTAAACAATTTAAATATAATTTTTTATAAATTCTTTTTAATTTAAAAATTACAATAGAATATTAAATAGAATAAAAACAAATTTCTTAGAAAATAAAAGTATTTGAATAAAAAAAGGTAAGAAGAAAATTTAATATGGTATTTTCATTAAATCTGAAAATAATTCTAGATGAATAATAAATTATCACCTATAGCCTCTCTTTTTTTAAATAAAAAAATTTAATGAACTATCACTTTTAATAAATAAAAAAATTAATGCTTCTTTCTAATTTATTTTAACACAGGTAACTTTTTAACAATTTGAGTCAAAGATATCCTTATTCTTTATTTTAATTTTTTTAATTGACAATTGAGTTTTAAAAAAAAAAATCTAACAAAATTTACCTTGTTTGGTAAGTATTAAAAAAGTTATGTTTCGTTCTTTTATTAAAAAAAAATTATATTAAAAATATTATTGTTCAAGCCCTTATAGTTTAGAAAGATATAATTTTTGTTTAATAAAATTTAAAACAAAAAAGAAAAAAAAAATAATAGCGATTAATAATTTAAACAAATGTATTTAAAACAAATTATATTATGACATATCATTGTGACACATGTGAATATTGATCTCATTCTAATTGTAGTAAATATAATTTGAAGAAGAATTTAAATTTGAAATTTTATTTTATAATTTAATAAACGATGCAAAATTTAAGGAATGGATATTGATTTTATTCCAATTATAGTAACATAATTTAAGTAATAATTCAAATTTGAAATTTTATTTTAAGAATATAAAATTAATTTATAAACAGTCATATTGTAACACATATTAACAAAAAATTAAACAAAATAAAAAAAATGAGAAAAAAAGAATTACAATTTTCAACCTGAATGAAATTACAATTTTTTGCAATTATAATAGTATATAGATATATGGATAAATCATGGAATAGATCATCATTTAAAACTTATATTTTTTGGGATAAATCATTATAATTTTAAATTTAAATTAATGGAATGTTTTCTATATTTAGTGCCCCTCAAATTTGAATTTTGAAATGGATTAGTATATGAAAGGGGGTTTTTGTGTGCACTTTGGGCCGAGCTAGACCTAGTCGTTACAGTAGACCGATTCGTGGGCCGTAGTAAAAAGGGCTTCGCAGATTTGACCTAGCTTTGTTAGCTCGGTCTAAGTGTGGTGACAATTACTTCGGTCGAAGAGATAGTTGCAAATAGCTCGGTTCATATACTTCGGTTCGAGGTATAGTTGAACGGTGACCGAGCTAAGGTGTCATATGTGAACGCGATGAGCTGAATTGTAAGAGCAAGGTGGGACTGAGCTAGGTGAAGCACGGTTGAAGCTGCCACCTAAATATAGCGGTGTTAGCTCGGTTGTGTAATCATACAACTGTAGTAAAACCATTTCACTTGGTTAGAGTAGTGAAGAGGGTGTTGAAGGATAGGCATCATCCTTCAGAAGTATGATTCCTAGAAGGACTCTACATTGAGGAATAAAGAGTCCTACTAGGATTGTGCTAGGCAAAACCTACAAAAACTCATGACAGGACCTATTTACAGGTATCACAACTTTGATTCTCGAATACACAGAGCTTTTGTCTATTTGTCTATTTTGCTGACTTAGGCATCGGAGAGGTATCCGGCACACACCCGCTGGCTAGCTCACGTTTGTGTTTTCAGGGAGTGAAGCAACGACGTTTAGAAGAGCGCAGACTTGATCAACAGGATTATACGAGAACATTATTTCGTGCTCGTACAATTGGCGTCGTCTGTGGGAAGTAGACAAAGAACAAAACCTCTTGATCAAGTTCTCCTTTCTAGTTGAAAGCAATGGCGCACGATGAAGACTTGCCGCAATCTGCTATTGATGGGCAAACCCCAGAGGGGAGTGGGAGGCGCGAAGGTTTACCTTCCATCCCATCCATGGCGGATTTAGAACCCCAGCAACGGAACTCCCGAAGAGATGTGAGGGAAAGACGGGGCACTAGCCCCCGTCCTTCTTAGAGTCCTGATAGACAGAGGCGGAGGCTGGATCCTCAAGTTCTGGAGGATCGCGTGAGGGAGCAGGACGAGTTGATAAGGAGGATGGCGGCAGACATGGAGTCAATGAAGCGCCAGATAAAAGGGAAAGGGGTGGCGACAAGAGAGGGGCGCAAAGGCAACACGCCCCCTCGCTACTCGGAGGATCGTGTTAGGCATACCACACCATCACAAACAGAAAGTAGGAGCCTTAGAACAGGCGACACTCAATCGAGGACTTCCAGGACTCGTTACTCCAGGTTTGAGAGAACGAGAACTGAGAGGTTGTGTACTGAGGGAAGCACCTATCGACTCTCGCACACGCACCAGACGACATCTAGGCACACGGAGTTGCCTAGATCATCTGACTTGTGAATAGTACTTGAAGAAAGGGCCAGATAGAAGGAGGACACCAGGGCTCGTGACCCACGCAGAGTTTCAGCACTACAACGATTGGCCCCTAGGACACATGGGAGTGTCGAGGTAGGAATGCCAATGTCGCGCCTTGCTTACGAACCAACAGACAAAGTATTAGCAAGGTTACAGAGCTCGCCGTTCGTTCCGGTAATAGAGAATGCACCACTACCTTCAGGCTTTCACCAGCCCAAATTTACTACTTATGAGGGGAAGACAAACCCCTACATGCACTTAAGCCACTTTCGCTAGGTTATGGCAGTATACCAGCGAAACGAGGCCTTGATGTGTATCCTGTTCCCATCTAGCCTTGGCGACCTAGGTCTAACCTAGTTCGAAAGGCTACCAGAAGGTAGCATCGCCTCATGGGCACAATTGGCAGAGGCATTCATGACTAGATTCAGAACAAATACCAAGACACCGGTGGAGATTGATCAGCTACTCTCCATTGACATGGGCGGAAATGAGACATTGAGGTCTTACAACAGTCGATATTGTGAGACTTTTAACCAGATAGGGGATTGCCCTACAAATCTCGCCATCGCACAATACAAAAGGGGTCTACCAGTTGGAAACAAATTGAGGAACTCAATTACTATGACACCACCCCTCATGAGGGAGGCCCTAATGGAGAGAATGCACCAACATATTCGCATGGAGGAAGATAGTGCCTGTGCTAAGGCAAAATCCGGCACAACAGCAATACCAAATAGAAAGACTACAGCAAAAGTCAACACGGTAGAACAACCAAACAGGAATGGGCGTGGCAGGCGGGCTAACAAAGAGGACCCAGACAAAAGGAGGTTAAGAGTTTGCACTGCCATTACCACAGTGTTCAATAAACCTATCTACTGGATTCTCAGTGAGATACGCAATGAACCTTTCGTCCGGTGGCCAGCTAAGTTCGGAGAAGCACAAAAAGATTATGACGAGAGGTCCCGGTGCACCTTCTACGATGAAAAGGGGCACCGCACTAAAAATTGCACGCCGTTGAGGAAATACCTGGGGGAGTTAGTGGCAGCTGGGCACCTGGACCAGTACATAGAAGGAGGGCCACAGCCAGCCCCCCAGAACCACAACAAACCAAACGGGATGCCGGTCGACGCTCCACCTCAAGGCATAATTAACGTAATACATGGGATATTCAAACCTGAGCAGGTATATGAGCTCAGAGGGATGATCAAAAAGGCTGAACACTTAAGGGAGGTATTAAGTGCACAACCTGCCATCAAAAAGGGGAGAACAGAGGCCACAAATGTCATATATTTTTCAAACAAAGATTTCGCAAGGATATATTGCCCTCACAATGATGCACTGGTTGTCACTCTACGTGTCAAAAAGTTCAACATCAAGCGGATTTTGATTGACCAAGGAAGCTCATGTGAGACAATATATTACGAAACTTTCAAACAACTGAAACTGGAGGACAAAGACTTGGCACCTGCAACATCTCCCCCAATCGGATTCAACTCAATGCCAGAGTGGCCAGTGGGCAAGATAATCCTCCCAGTCAAGGCAGGAACCATGACGAAACATGTGGAATTCGAGGTATTGAAAGTCCCTTCCACTTACAACATAATCTTGGAGAGGACATGGTTGCACGCCATGCGATCGGTAGCGTCAACCTACCATCAAGCATTACAGTTCCCCAACGAAGCCCGAGTAATTGAAGAGGTCTTGGGAGACCAAATTATGTCAAAGCAGTGCTTCGTCACAGTAAATGGCAGTTGCGCTACAAAAGGGTATGTACAGATGGTGGAAAAGCCTGTGAGTAATGAACTGTTTGCGGATGTTGGCAAGGCAACTGAACAGAAGGCAGTGGAAGACTTGGTAGAGGTAAGGATAGATGAAAAGCACCCAGAAAAGTTCTTTTTGCTCGGCTCGTCTTTGTCCAGCACTGAGAGAATAGAGGTCATGGAATTCTTAACCTTTAACATCGAAATGTTTGCCTGGACACCATACGACATACCTGGCATTGACCCAAACTTCATCTGTCACCAACTGAACGTCCACCAAACTGCCAGACCAATTATACAGCGCACTCGCAGATCAGTAGTCCACCACGCAGAGATAGTGGCGGAGGAAGTAGGAAACTTGCTGGAGGCAGGAGCTATCAGAGACGTGCACTATCCCAGGTGAATCTCCAATACCATAGTAGTGCCAAAGAAGAACGGAAAATGGCGTGTCTGCGTGGATTACAAAATAGTCAACAAGGCATGCCCAAAGGACAGTTTTCCCCTACCACGGATAGACCAACTGGTAGACCTGACGGCAGGACACAATCAACTTAGCTTCCTTGATGCATACAGAGGTTACCATCAGATCGTTATGTATGAACCAGACTAGGAGGTCACATCTTTTACAACGCGTAGAGGATTGTATTATTACAAGGTCATGCCCTTTGGCCTAAAAAACGCAGGGGCTACATTCCAATGGATGATCACCAAAATGTTTGAACCATTGTTAGGCAGAACAATGGAGGCTTACATAGATGACATGGTGGTCAAATGAAAGGATGAAAAAGACCATCTCAGGGACCTAGATGGGATATTCCAAATTCTGAAGAAGAACAAGTTGCGCCTAAATGCATCCAAGTGTGCATTCGGCGTAGGATCAGGCAAATTCCTAGGCTTTCTGGTGACCAACCGAGGTATAGAAGCAGACCCTTCTCAGATCAAAGCTATCCAGGATCTTAAAAGGCCCAACACAGTTAAAGAGGTGCAGTATCTCACTAGCCTAGCTGCCGCACTCAACCGGTTTATAAGCCGGTCTTCAGACAGATGTCAACCATTCTTCCAAGCACTGAAGGCCAAATTTGAGTGGGATGCAGAATACGACCGTGCCTTAGAGAGCCTGAAAGACTACATGACCACTCCTCCATTGCTAGTATCTCCAGTACCTGGAGAAAGGCTCTTTTTGTACTTAGCAGTTTCACAGCATGCAGTCAGCGTAGTGTTGGTCAGAGCGGAAGGAATCCAACACCTGCCTATCTTTTATGTTAGCAAAACCTTGCTAAGTGTAGAAACCAGGTACCTACCATTGGAAAAGCTGGCCTTGACTTCGATGGTGGCCTCAAGGAAGTTGTCGTATTACTTCCACGACCACACCATAATCGTCTTAACAGCCTTTCCCTTAAAAGCTTTGTTTGAGATGGCAGACTTTTCTGGACGAATCTTGAAGTGGGCAGTAGAATTAGGATAGTTCGATATCAAGTTTCAACCCAGAACCGCAATAAAAGCCTAAGCTTTGGCGGACTTTGTGGCTAAGTTCACACCAGGAAGCCATCACATCTGTCCAGTTGACCTGACCAACGCGACCGAAGCAAAAGGGAAAAGTGCCGTTGGAACTGCGCAGCCCCTAATACAGGATGCCCAACTACATTGCAAGCCTTACAGGATTGAAGACAGCAAGGAAGGGACAGACCATGCTATTTCCAGCAACGACTCATCAACAAGTAAAAACTTGGGGCAGTCAGATAGCGAAGAGCAAACCCCAACAGCAGGCATGGACTTGGAAGAAAACATCACCAACACGCATGACCCCAAGACATCATCTGACCCCTCTACTTGCCAGAAACTATTCGTCGGAGAGATGTGGAAGCTCTTCATGGATGGAGCATCCAATAGGCACGATACAGGACTTGGCATAGTCCTCATCTCACCAGATGGCCTAATAGAAGAACAAGCAATCAACCTTGGCTTTCTAGCATCAAACAATGAGACGGAGTATGAAGCACTTTTAGCAGGCCTAAAATCAGCACTTTTCATGAAGGCTACCGAACTAATGGTGTACAGTGACTCCCAGCTGGTAGTAAACCAGATATCAGGCGACTACGAGGCAGAAGATGAGAGGATGGCTAAGTATTAGGAGTTAGTCAGAAAGGAGATCATGAAGTTTGAAGTAGTGCGAATAGAGCAGATCGGCCGAGAAGAAAACAGTAGAGTAGATGAACTAGCAAGTTTTGCCTCAATGGCAGATACATCTACCCCATATCCATTACTGATCGACTTCCTACCCAGACCAAGCATTGAAGAACCCAAAGTAGCTGATGTATGTTGTGCCAAACAAGGCCCTTCATGGATGGATCCCATTATAGTATTCTTAAAAGACTTACTCGAAGAGAAGAAAGAGACTAACAAGATAAGAGTAAAGTCACAGCGATTTTGGCTCTCTCTATCATTAGCGTTATACAAAAATCCTTCACAGGACCTTACTTAAAATGTATCCATCCTAGCAAGGTCGAAGCATTCTTGTTCGAAATATATGAAGGCGTATGCGGAAGTCATCATGGGGGAAGATCATTGGCTTACAAGGTAATCTCACAAGGATATTGGTGGCCATACATGCAGGTAGATTCAGAGAAGTATGTCAAGAAGTGCGAGAAATGTCAGAAGTTCGCACACCAGATACACCAACTAGCCAGAGAGCTTCTACCATTGACTAGCCTATGACCTTTCGCAATGTGGGGCCTGGACATAGTGGGATCACTTCCAACAGCACCTGGTAACAGAAAGTTCTTTCTTGTAGTAAAAGATTACTTCACAAAATGGGTAGAAGCTGAAGCGCTCGCATCAATAAAGGAGAAGGATGTTAAGAAGTTCGTCTGGCAGAATATCATAACCCGATACAGCATACCAAAGGCTCTAATATCCGACAATGGCACTTAATTCGATGGCAAGATCTTCAGGGGCTTCTGCGAAGAATACACGATAGAATTCTACAACTCTACACCTGCATACCCTTAAGCGAATGGCCAAGCAGAAGCTTCAAACAAAGTTGTCCTAGATGGTTTAAAGAAAAGGTTGGAGAGAGCAAAAGGCAAATGGGCTGAGGAGCTTCCTCATGTTTTGTGGGCTTACCGTACCACACCTCGGCGATCAACTGGAGAAACGCCTTTTTCCTTGGCTTATGGCATGGAGGTAGTAATCCCACTAGAAATAGGCCTCCCTACTATTAGAAATGAAAATTTTGACCCAGACTTAAATGGAGAGGCCATAGCCTTGGAACTCGACCTTGCAGAAGAGAAAGAGCTCTAGTTCACATTGCTTCATACCAGCAGGAGTTATCCAGAAAATATAACAAAACGGTGCATCTGAGGTAATTTAAGATCGGGGATTGGGTACTACGCAAAGTAATGGGCAACACTTTGGTACCCAGAGATGGCAAATTGGGACCTAACTGGGAAGGACCATACAAAGTGGTTTGTTTAGCGGGTAAATGGGCATATCACTTAGAAGATGGAGACAGCAAGGCCATTCCCAGGCCATGGAACACTGTCAATCTCAAGTTATTTTATTTTTAGCTTTCTCTTAGAATATTTGTAATTTTTTCCATTTTTTCAAATAAAGCAAGTAGTTTACTTTTCCAGCATAAGTCCTTCTACTGTAAAAGTTGTTCTCAGTCATTGCCAGCAAGGGGCAATCAAAAAGTTTGGCAGGAATAACCAAACAAGTTAGCTCTCCTCAGCCGAAATAAGGATCTAGGCTGAAGAATGTTGGCCAGAATAACCAACATTGAGCTCTCTTCAGCCGAGATCAAGATCTGGGCTGAAGAGGTTGGCAGGAATAACCAACATTTATTCTCTTCTGCCGAGATAAAGATCTAGGCTGAAGAGGTTAGCAGGAAAAATTAACATTTATCTCTCTTCAGCCGAGATCAGGATCTGGACTGAAGAGGTTGGTAGGAATAACCAACATTTATTCTCTTCAGCCGAGATAAGGATCTAGGCTGGAAAAGGTTGAAAACACAGATTAAAAAGCTAATAAACTGGGATGGTTATCTCGGCCAAAAAAGTTCCAAACATGCCAATTAAAGTTGAGACAAACACAAGCAGGATGTGAACTGGGCAAAAAGAATGGAAAATAGCAAATTTCATTCAAAATCAGAACTGCATTACATGAGGAGGGGCTTTAGCCCGGTTACAAATTCTTTCAAAAAGTTAAAAGAAGAAAATACATGATCAAGCAAATAGGTCATCCAAATCGACATCCAAGTCAACCCGAGCTTCACTACTCAGTAGGTCGGTGTTGACAGGTAAGTCGGTCATTGCCACATCTTTAACCGTAATGGGCACCGGTGGATCCACCCGAGCTGACTGAATAGTTTGGAGACCGGGGTCACTAGTAGCAGTTGGGGTGTCTTCTGGTTCTGGGAATGCCTTATCTTCCTCCCCTACTTAGAGAAATTTTTCTTGGATAGCATTGGCGTAGTCCGCCATGTAACTCGGAATGAAGTGGGGAGGAGGGTTCTGGAAGACCTCGGTTTCTTGGCCAAAACTGAGCTTTATTGCAACCGCCTTTCATCCGCATTTAAAAAATATATCCTTTGAAGCTTCACACTACAGAATGTAGGTGGCTTCTCCTTCCTTGTAGCCACGGTCTTCTGCATCTTCCATCTTCTTCTGCAGCTCGGCGATCTTTGTACCCTTCTTTTTGTTGAGCTTGGCCAGCTCGCACAGATATTTGTCTTTTCGCTTGGCCAAAGCCTTCTACTTATCTGCTTCAGCCAAGTTAACCAGCCCGGTGAGTCGCGCTATTTCAGTCTGTAGCTTGGTCATTTTTTGTTTGGATTCCTCTAGTTCGGCCGTCTTGGCTTTGGCTTCTGCCACGGCCAACTGTGTGGTCTTACGCAGCTCCAACACGCGCTTGTGAGCAGCGTGATTCTTCTGCATGGCCTGCAAAGGAAGAGATAACGATTGTGGTTAAAACCGTGCAAACAGATGTATGAACTGGAAAAACAAGCAGAGGAAGAACTTACCAGCACCATCGACTTTGTAGCTGAGCGGATGGCCTTCAGCTCGGTCAAATGATCATGATGCTTCATGTCGGCTGGCAAGCACACGCTCTTGGTGAGGTTAAAGGCGAGCGAGTGGTCTTTTTCTGCAACCACTGAATCTGTATTTGTTATGGCTCAGTTCTTGTAAGTCACTCTTGGTGCCCACTCTGAAGGGCTAGCCAGGTCAGAACGCACGGGTTTTGTGCTCGATTGTGTGGATTGAGGGAGCACGATGTCATTTTCATCAACAAGACGTGGCTTGGTCATGGTGAATATTGATCTCATTCCAATTATAGTAACATAATTTAAGTAAAAATCCAAATTTGAAATTTTATTTTCAGAATATAAAATTAATTTATAAACCAATCATATTGTAGCACGTATTAACAAAAAATTAAACAAAATGAAAAAAAATGAAAAAAAAGAATTACAACTTTCAACTTTAATGAAATGACAATATTTTGAAATTATAATAGTATATAGATAAATCATGGAATATATCATTATTTAAAACTTATGTATTGTGGGATAAATGATTATAATTTTAAATTTAAATTAATAAAATACTTTCCATATTTAGTGCCCCTCAAATTTGAATTTTGAAATGGATTGGTATACTTTCTATTTTTCATTTTATATATTTGTTATACTTTCCATTTGAAAGTCATAAATCAAGAGATATTAATTAATTTATTATTATTATTATTTATTTTTTTGCTTGAATAAGAGCTATAGAGGATTTTTTTAATTATTTAAAATCAAAAAATTAAAAATTTTAGTTTGAGATATTGAAACTTTCACAAGACTTGTGATTAGAAACCCCTTTTTACTTATATAATACTAGCCTATCACTCGTGCTATGCACGGGATAATCATAAATATTTATATTTGTTTTAAATTTTTTTTAATATATAAATTATATTTTTTAAGATTTTTTATAAAAATAATTTAACAATCTTATCACTAACCATAGTGTATGGGAGAAGTTGAAAATGATACTACAGTAACTATGCAAGGGTTGTATCTATAATTATTTGTATAAGGGGAAAGGGATTTTGACCAAATCAATAAATGCTGAAATTTTTTTTTTTAATAAAAAATTTAGTAAATTCAAATTGGGATATTGGAACTCCCACAAGACTTGGGGGTTAAAAACCCCTTTTTCCTTTATATATACTAGCATATCACCCGTGCTATGCACGGATTGTGTTTACAATTATCTATATATGTGAATTGGTATTTTTAAATGTCTTTTTTTATTTTATTTTAAATGTCTTCTTTTTTTTTTCCTTTTTTATATTATATTAAAGTTTAACATTTTGATAATAATCATATGTGTTAGACTTTTTAAGGAATTAAATGTCTTTTTTTTATTATTATATTATATTAAAGTTTAATATTTTGATAATAATTATATGTGTTGGACTTTTTAAGAATTTTTTTTTATACTTGTTCTTAATGCATTAAAGTGTTATTATGAGGGGTAATAATCGTATGTGTTAGGACTTTTCAAGGAATTCATATGTGTTGGATTTCCAAAAAAAAAAATTATGCTTGTTCTTAATGTATTAAAGTGTTATTATGAGGGTAAGACTTAGGGGTTGGGAGAAGTTAATAAATGTTAAGTTTTTTTTTTTTTAAATAAAAAAATCAGGAAATTTAGATTGGGATATTCTTGGTTAATTATGAAACATAAATCTTTTATTTTTTAACAAATTACAAATATACCATAAAATTTATTTAAAATATGAATTGGTCATATAATAGTAGAAATTACAACTATCATTTGTGATAAATTTTAATTTAATACAATACTCGAGGAAAAGAAAGGAAAAAAAAATTTCTCCTATGCAATAATAAATTATCAAAATTGTTTATTGAAAAATATTTCTCATATCATTAAAAAATTATTAATTGACTTAATAATTTATTTATTAACAAAATGGTTAACTGAAATCTTTTTTCATATCATTAAAAATTATTAATTTACTTAATGATTTACTTATTAATAAAATTGATCAGTTGTTTTGAGAGTATGATTTATGTATTAATAAAATTAGTCATTTGTATATGTATGTATTTTCTTCTACTTCTTCATTAGTTCAGTGACTTATCTTAGTATTTTTTTTAGATGAGAGAATTATCTTTGTATTTGTTTTATATATATATCTGTTGAAAATAATTACACATTGTAATTTTTTTTTATGAATTCGTAAGAAATATTTAAAACTCATAAATTCATCCAAAATGATATGATAATAAAATTGGAGTCGACATTATTTGTTGTATAACAAATAAAAAAATCATACATATCATAACACATAATTTTATCATATATCTAAATGTCTTCTTTTTTTTTCTTTTTTATATCATATTAAAGTTTAATATTTTGATAATAATCATATGTGTTAGACTTTTTAAGGAATTAAATGTCTTTTTTTTTATTACAAAAATGTCTAAGACCCCATTTTTTTTCCATCCCCTTTGGCCCCCTCTCTCTCTCTCATTGGTTGGATTTTTTTTTTCTTTCCCTTGTCCTCCAATCACCACCTGCCAGGGGGTGGTGATTGGAGATGGTCTCCATCACTCCTTTTTATTTATTATATTATATTAAATTTTAATATTTTGATAATAATCATGTGTTGGACTTTTTAAGGATTTTTTTTATGCTTATTCTTAATGCATTAAAGTGTTATTATGAGGGATAATAATCATATGTGTTGGGACTTTTCAAGGAATTCATGTGTTGGATTTGAAAGAATTTTTTTTATGCTTGTTTTTAATGCATTAAAATATTATTATGAGGTAAGATTTGAGGGTTGGAAGAAGTTAATAAATGCTAAGGTTTTTTTTTTTAAATCAGAAAATTTAGATTGAGAAATTGGAGCTCTCACTAGGTTTCTTTTCAGGTGCTAGGATGGAGACTCAGAAGGCATGAAACGAAGATGAACAGTGGTATTTTTTATTCAAAAAGGAGGTTTTTTCTATAAAGCGTGAATTTGGGCGAGACTGTTCAAAATTTGCGGAGTACGAAGACGGCTGTGACCGCTATACTTGGCCAATGGGGTCCTGCCACGTGTCCAAGGGAAAAGAAGCCGATTCAGGCGTACAGAGCACTTGAAAGGACGTTTATGGACCGGCCTCATAGGTAGCTCAGTGGAGAACAAGCTTGGTTGGCTTAAAATTATCTAGCTCGGCTGGGGAAGAATAATCCCAAATCATGCAATGCAGATGGGATTAAGGGGCAATTGAGAGAGGGTTTTTATGTGCACTTAGGGCCGAGCTAGGCCCAGTCGTTACAGTAGACCGATTCGTGGGCCGTAGTAAAAAGGGCTTCACAGATTGGACCTAGCTTTGTTAGCTCGGTCTAAGTGTGGTGACAATTACTTCAGTCTAAGAGATGGTTGCAAATAGCTCGGTTCATATACTCCGGTTCGAGGTATAGTTGAACGGTGATCGAGCTAATGTGTCATAGGTGGACGCGATGAGCTGAATTGTAAGAGCAAGTTGGGACCGAGCTAGGTTGAACAGTTACGGTTGAAGCTGCCGTCTAAATATAGCAGTGTTAACTTGGTTGTGTAATCATACAACCGTAGTAAAACCATTTCACTTGGTTAGAGCAGTGAAGAGGGTGTTGAAGGATAAACATCATCCTTCAGAAGTATGATTCCTAGGAGGACTCTACATTTAGAAATAAAGAGTCCTAGGATTGTGCCAGGCAAAACCTACAAAAGCTCATGACAGGATCTATTTACAGGTATCACAACTTTGATTTTCGAATACACAGAGCTTTTGTCTATTTGTCTATTTTGCTAACTTAGGCATCAGAGAGGTATCTGGCACATACCCGCCGGCTAGCTCATGTTTGTGTTTTCAGGGAGTAAAGCAACAACGTTTGAAGGAACGCAGACTTGATCAACAGGATTATACGAGAACATTATTTCATGCTCATACAGTATACTTTCTATTTTTTATTTTATATATTTAATACACTTTCCATTTGAAAATCATAAATCAAGAGATATTATTATTATTATTATTATTATTATTATTATTATTAATTTTTATTTTTATTTTACTTGAATGAGAGTTATAGAAGATTTTTTTAATTGTTTAAAATAAAAAAAATTAAAAATTTTAGTTTGAGATATTGGAACTCCCACAAGACTTGTTAAAAACCTCATTAATTATATATATTTTTATATTTTTTATAAAAATAATTTAACAATCCTATCACTAACCATAGTGTATGGAAGAAGTTGAAAAGAGTGTAGCAGTAGGTATGAGAGAAGTCAGAAAAACTTGTGAGTTGGAAGAACTCAATAAATGCTGAGATTTTTTTTTAAATCAAAAAATTAAAAAATTAAGATTGGAATATTAGAGCTCCCATAAGGTTTGTAGATTAGAAACTCCCTTTTTTCTTATATAATATAATAGATATAGATTTTAGTTTGAGATATTAGAACCCCCACAATACTTGTTATTAGAAATCTCATTTTACTTATGTAAAGAATAGATAGATACATAGATTGATTTAATAAGAATTTATATTTATTTTGTATATTTTTTTAATATGCAATTTTTTTTTTAGATTTTTGATAAAAATAATTTAACAATTCCATCACTAACCATAGTTTATGGGAGAAGTTGAAAATGGTGTAGCAGTAGGTATAAGAGAAGTCAAAAAAGCTGGTGGGTTGGAAGAACTCAGTGGGTGTTTGGGAAGTTGCCATTTTAGTTGGCTAAAATTTTTGTGTTTGGAAAAATAGTTGATTTTTTTTTTGTAGTTGGATGTGATGTTTGTGAGAGAAAAAGTGAAATGATTATGTGTTTGATGTGATATTTTATCTTATTAGTTATTTTAGCCTATTTTGTCTTATTGTGGATTTTAGCTCAAAAATCCAAAAAAAGCCTCTTGCCAAAAAATTAGAAAATTAAGATTGAGATATTAGAACTCTCACAAGACTTGTAAATTAGAAATCCCCTTTTCTTTATATAATACTAGCCTATCACCCGTGCTATGCACGGGATAATTATAGATATTTATATTTGTTTTAGATTTTTTTTAATATATAAATTATGTTTTTTAAGATTTTTTATAAAAATAATTTAACAATCTTATCACTAATCATAGTGTTTGAGAGAAGTTGAAAATGGTACTACAGTAACTATGCAAGGATTGTATCTATAATGATTTGTATAAGGGGATTTTAAATGCTGATCAGTGGATTTTGACCAAATCAATAAATGCTGAAGTTTTTTTTTTTAATAAAAAATTTAGAAAATTCAAATTGGGATATTGGAACTCCCACAAGACTTGGGGGTTAGAAACCCATTTTTCCTTTATATATACTAGTATATCACCCGTGCTATGTACAGATTATGTTTACAATTATCTATATATGTAAATTGTGATTTGTAAATTTTTTTTTTAAATGTCTTCTTTTTTTCCTTTTTTATATTATATTAAAGTTTAATATTTTGATAATAATCATATGTGCTGGACTTTTCAAGGAATTAATGTCTTTTTTTATTATTATATTATATTAAAGTTTAATTTTTTGATAGCAATCATATGTGTTAGACTTTTCGAGAATTTTTTTTATACTTGTTCTTAATGCATTAAAGTGTTATTATGAGGGATAATAATCATATGTGTTAAGACTTTTAAAGGAATTCATATGTGTTGGATTTCAAAGAATTTTTTTTTATACTTGTTCTTAATGCATTATAGTGTTATTATGAGGGTAAGACTTGGGAGTTGGGAAAAGTTAATAAATGTTAAGATTTTTTTTTTTAAATAAAAAAATCAGGAAATTTAAATTGGGAGATTGAAGCTCCTACAAGGCTTGGGGCTAAATACCCCATTTTGCTTAATATATAGTACTAGCATATCACCCGTGCTATGCACGGGTTATGTTTCACCACTTTGGCCTTTTTTTTTTTCTTTTTTTATACTATATTAAAATTTCATATTTTGATACTAATCATATGTGTTGGACTTTTCAAGGAATTTTTTTCATGCTTGTTCTTAATGTATTAAAATGTTATTATGAGGGATAATAATCATGTGTTGGATTTTTCAAGGAATTCATATGTACTTCACAATTATTTTTATATATGTGAATTGTGATTTTTAAATGTCTTTTTTTTCTCCCATTCTAGGACTCTTGTCCTTTATCCGCTTATCTCGGATTCCGATATCTTCGGAGATTACCTCGGCCTTGCCGAGATAACCTCGGCGTCATGACCTGGACACGTAGCACCTCGGCTGATACGTCGGTATCACATTGGCCACTTGTTAGTACTCAGAAAATATATCCTCACAATAAGTATACTTTCGCATCACTTTTCACATGATCTGATTAGTAACAGAAGATTGCATGAACCTACTGTACAAACCATAGGATGGATTACATTCCCTAAAATTCCCCAAAAGGCCTCAAAAACATAAAACCAGATGAGTGACGCTTTTCGGCCAATGTCGTTCAGTCATTGTTTAAAACTCCATTTCTAAGAACTCGCGCCCCTATAATCAGATATTTCTCTCCTTTGAATTTTATTTATTTTTTTTTTGGAAAATGAGTGAGGGCACTAATTAGTGCTACCACTAATGATGTGGCAGTGGATCCCACCATGAATGATTTGATGTTTTGACCTTAGTGTTGTTTTTTTTTTCTTTTTTTATTGAGTGCCATGTCATTAGTGATCTTTTTAGAGCTCCAAAATTAGTGGTATCTATCATTGTTGTTATTTTTTATGATCTCCTCTCCTTTGAAATTGAGTGCACCATTTTCGCTGCCCGGCCCAAACAGGACTCGTGTGGTAACATGCTTTTTTATTAATTTTTTGATGTTTTTACTAAAATATGATACAAAAAAATTAGTATATTTGAGATAATTTTTTAACTTTTTACGAAAGGATATGCAAAAGGTAGAGAGAAAAAAGAATATTTGACTTTTTGGTATAAGTTGTTGACTTTTTAACTTTTTTAATAATTTTTTGACTTTTTGATTAAAAAAGTCACTTGCCAAACGAGGCCTTAATCTAGGTTTTTTTGACTTGTTTATCATCTTGAGTATATTTTGAATGGTAATTTGAAAAAAAATATACAGTGTTTTGAGAGTAATTATAATCCTAAATAATTTAATAGAGCATATTGAGAAATTAAACGTATTTAATAATTTTTTTAGTACAAATCAGTGTGTTTGGTTTGAGTTTTTTAAATTAAGTTTTTTGAAAACTGAATTTTTTGGTTTTCGTGTTTTTTTGTTTTTAGTAAATATTTTTAAAATTTTAAACATTTTTTTACTTTTTTAGATGCACCTTACTTAGATGTATCTAAAAAGTAAAAAAATTGTGAAAAAATATTTTTAAAAATTAATAAATACATAAAAATATACTGAATTCTCGTATTTTTTTTTTATATTTTTGGTATTTAGTGAATTTTAAAAAAAAAATTCAATTTTTTTACTTTTTAAGTATATTTATGTTAGGTATGCCTAAAAATTAAAAAATTATTCAAAATATTAAAAAAATTCAATAAAATAAAAAAAATAAAAAAATAAAATTTCCTAAAACATATTTTTAAAAAGTGATAACCAATCATAGTGATTCTCGCTCACACGAAGGCATAAATATACATCAAACTCTAATTTTATTTTAAATTTTTTTAATTTGTCTATGATTAACAGCGATAGAATATAGAGGAAGGGACACGTAAGGTCGGTAGGTGAGGCATCGAAGTATCATGGAAACGTGGCTTATGAGAAATGGAGGTGGTGGGACCCAACGTTTGGTTGGATTCCGAGAGAGTGTCGCATGTGACACTTTTGTCTTTTGTTTCCTTTACACGCGTCCCTTCTGCCTACTATACCTCCCTAGCCTACTCCATACCATACCCCTCACATTGTTGTAGAGTTGACCATTCCACCTTCACCACTCACTAGCATTTTTTATTGAAAAAGCTAAAAATAAATAAATTAATTAAATAAAATATTTAAAACTCATAAAAAAGAATTTCATAATTTAATTCATAATAATCATATACACAATTTTGTGGATGTTATATTTCTTATCACATCACTGTTAATAAATTTAGGAGTCTAATTTGTAGGTATGCAACACTACTCATAAATTAATAAATGATTCAAAACAGAATTACTAAAACAACTAAAAAATAAAAACATCAGCTAAAAAATCATTAATCATTCTTGTTAAAAAATATATAAGAAAAATAAAAATAACTCTTATTTTTTAAATGGAATATTCTTTGATTTTTATTAACATTATGGTGAGATGTTTAATTCATGTGTTAATAGAATTAAATAAAAATTTCATTAAAAATATTAAAACCTATTGAATATTTTTTCAAATATATATACATGTATATTATTAAGGTTATTTGACAACTGTTATTCTAGTTACATTTAAAAAAAAATAAAATTAACTTTTAGTAAACTTTTTAAATTTTATTTATTTTTGTATTTTAAATTCTCATATACTTCCCATTAAAAATATATCCATTTAAGTTAGAATACTCTATTTTTTTTGTTTTTTCGACCAAACTATATATACGACAAAGGGTTCAATCTCTGTTATAAGCAAATATTTGTAATTTTTTCATATAACGAGGTCTTTTCTTTAGGCTAATTATTGTTTATTTTTTTTATTATTATGGCTCTTTATAGTTGTTAGATTAAGATTTTTATTTTTATTTTTGTATTTATAGATAATTGTTTACCATTGATAAATAATAATAAAAAATTATGATGCCCTAACTTCTTGGTATTTATTTATTTAGTTAGGGTGGTCTCTCTCTGTCCATATCTCACAAACTGACTGTCAAGATCCTTATGGCTGAAATTTGCTCCTTGCTGGGAAGAAAAACAAAGGATTTATGGGTTGAAAATTACAATCTAAAAATCCAAACCTAGTATTGATGATAAAGCATGTGTTTGTCACGTGATTTGTCCTTCAAAATGAATGAATAATGATTGACATAAAACACCTTGTATTATGTGATTGGAGCCGGCTCACATCTTCCAGGAAAAGTAATCACCAAAAAACATAATTAAATAAGGAAAATATTTAAGTTCTTAAAAAAATTTCAAAATTCTATTCATAATGATATATTATTATAAATGTCAATTTTTAATTTATTATATATTTGATGATTATAAATTTAATTTTTTAATTATATTATTATGAATAAATTTAAGAATTAAATATGTGAATCTATAGTTTATTAATAAATGTATGGGCCAGGTGTCCCCAAATATCTGACCCATTAAACACACATCGAAGGCTAAAGGTGTTCCACGACAACACGGACCTTGTTTGCCATTCATTGGACACTGTAATCAATTGATGGCCCTGGTGAAAAATTTAATAAAATCAGATATAGATGTGAGAAAGAAAAAAAAAATTGTGTTATCTTAATTTTTATATTTTTAATTAATTTAATTTTAAAGTTAATTTTAAATTTTGTATCAAATTAGTTTAATTAATAATCTTGTTAGTATTTTTAACAAAAAATGATTACTGAGTTGATTGAGGTTAACTTTATTGAATTGAACCAACTTATAATTTTGTCTAAAAAAATATGACACATATTGTTTATGTATACATTTTTCATTAAAAAATACTAACAGATGTAATTAATTTAACTAAATTGAGACAAAATCATAATATTAAAATTAAAATCAAGTCAGTTGAAATTATAAAAATTAAAATGTCACAAGAATCAAAATATAGAAATTACTAGCCTAATTTATCCTAAATGTGGCATAAAAAGTTTTACGCATATAAAATTTATATGTAGAAATTATCATTTATTTTATATTTTTGTCTCATTTTATATATTGAACGAGATAAAAATGTAAGATAAAATCCTCTGCTTATCACCCATGAACTAAATAAAGAAACAAAAAGAAGAGACTTTCTACCTGTCCGTATGAAAAAAATTAGATCATAGTTTAGTTGTAAACTCGTGACATATTTTACTTTTTATTTTTTTTTATTTCTATAGGTAGATTATTTATTAAACATTTAAATTAATTCAATAAATATAATTATTTAATTTCATGATTTTTTTTTAAATAGATAACATATTTTTAAAATTATATATACCATTTAAAATATTTTTTATTAGTGCATATATATAGTATTATTGCAAATGAAAGAAAAAATATATATACCAATAGGGGCCAGAGGTGAAGGTGGTATATATGTATCAGCTGGTACGTGATTGAGGCAGCATGATGCTTCACGTTTGTCAGCAAATATAATTATTTAATTTCATGATTTTTTTTTAAAAATAGATAACATATTTTTAAAATTATATATACCATTTAAAATATTTTTTATTAGTGCATATATATAGTATTATTGCAAATGAAAGAAAAAATATATATACCAATAGGGGCCAGAGGTGAAGGTGGTATATATGTATCAGCTGGTATGTGATTGAGGCAGCACGATGCTTCATGTTTGTCAGCAGTAGCTTATAATAGCCCCGTTTGGTATCCCCATTTAGTCCTATAGAATAAAATAAATTATTTTAACTAAATAAGATAAAATATTACATTCAACTCACAATTTTTTCATTTTTTTTCTCAAAAAATCAAAAAAATTAAAAAATCTATCCTAAATAAAACTTTTATTCCCAAATTAAAAAAATTTAAAAATTAAAAAATCAACCTACAGCCAAAATCAACCTACATCCGAAACCAACCCAATACTCGTTTGTTTTTGGGAAGTTGAATGCCACGTGTGACATGTAATTATGTATGGTCACACTCATAGTTTGTAATAATGTGAAAAAAGAAAAATAAGAATGTGGTTCTGTGGAATATAAGCTTTGGAAGGACCTTTCAACTGTTTCCATATGTTTAGGGGGGAGAGAGAGAGAGCGAGAGAGGGAGAGAGAGATGAGGCATGAGGTGAAGGAAGAAGAGCTATTGGAGAAGAAGGAAAAGAATAACAACAACAGCAAGGAAGATGATGAATTCGAGGTACTAAACAGTGGTGAAGTTGAGGTTGTCTCTTCTACCTCCTCCTATTTGTCTCTCTTGACTTCCCAAGATCGTGATTTTCTTCTCTCTCCTACTGGAACTCAGGTTCTCTCTCTCTCTCTCTCCATGTGATTTTTGGCTGAAGATTTTTCATTCTTATTGCTGATTCACAACTTGATCTTTATTAGTCACTTAAGAACATGTATATATTCTCTTAATCAAATCGTATAGTTAAAATTCTATGTTTGAATTATTTAAAATGACAGAAAAAATAAAAAATAAAAATATTAGTTTTTATGAGTAACTAAAAAAATATATAAAAAATACTTTTTAATTTTGTTTCTTTCATTTTTCTTCACTAATTAAATAATAATTAAATTTTACTTTTTGCAGTTCATTTTACAGTTCCTTCTGTTTTTCTTTTTCCTTCGACTTCTTCTTTCTAAAATTGGGTCTTTCAATCATATATATTGTTTATTATTATACAGATCATAATAATAATAATAATAAATTGAATTAAAAATGTCGAGTTGAATATTCTAAATGAAGAAAGAGAGATGATTTTTAGTTGAACAACCAGGACCTTTTTCTTAAAATGAATAGATGATCATGAGAATCCTATTAAAATCAAATTTGAAAAAGAACCAATTTTGATCTCGTCTACAATATTATATATGCTTCACCTTGCCTCTTTTTGTTTTGTTTTGTTTTATTTTTTTTCTGCTTTTGTTGTTGTCGTCGTCGTCTTTTTTTTTTTTTTTTTTTTTTGTTCTTGTTTTTCAATAATGGGTACGAATACTAGAGAACAACGGCATGCATAATCACGTTAGGAATCTTTTTATCTTCTTGGAGTTTTAACTCTTATTATCATCCTTAAAAAGCAAACCAAAAAACTCTTATTATTAGGATGTTGTTTATGATTTTTGGGATCATTTCTATTTACAGTGTGGTCGTCTCATTTCTCATCCAACATTTTTGTTTCTTAGATTCTCACAAAAGATTGGAATGTACTTTGCTTTTAGTATGCAAGTCACTGATTATCATAAGAGTAGATATTTGCACTATGCATAAAATTCCAAGCCTCCGTTTGTTTTCAGAGGTAGGATGGAGAAGATTTATAGTGAGGGGATTAATAGTGAGGGGATTGATAGTGAAAGGATTAAGTAAAATTGTGTTTATTTTGATGATAGTTGTTAGTGTAGGAATTGTTAAATTATTTTTATATAAAATAATAAAACAAATAAAAAAAATATAAAAAATTAAACATTAATATTTTAAAAAAAATTCCCAATATATAAAAAATAAAAAAATAATAAAAAAATTTCTAATCCCCTCACTATTTTTCTAATACCATCGCTACCTCCTCTTTTCCAATCCCCCTTCCAAGGCTTTTACTAATACCAAGGGATTAGGAGTCCCCTCCCCATCGCTCAAAACAAACACCCCATATAGTAGTCTAACCTCACTATCAATCCCAATCCCCTTCCTATAACCCCAAACAAACGGGAAGGGTTTACTTGATTCTATTTTTCATTTTTTTTATATATATTTTATTTTCTTGTATTTTTTGGAAATAAAAACTTAGAAAAACATCCATCATTTTTATGTATATTTTTCATTCTCTTATGTTTTATAGAAAATGAAATATGGTTTCGCATTTTCTTTTGTATAATTACTTCCTTTTTCTTCATTCATATTCTCATTCTTGGTGTTTGATGAAAATAAAAACTGAAAATTTAAAATTAAGTAATAAAAATTGAATGTTAAATTTTTTAAGTCGAAAAGTTATTTGATAACAATTTAAATGCTGAATTAAAATAAATTGTTTAATATGTATAATATTAAATTTAAAATTTATTATTTTTTAATTTTATATTGTGATAATGAATTGATAGTGGTGGCAGAGATAGAGAAGTGGTTTGTGGTGATAGTAGCGAGTTAATGTAGTGGAAATAAAAAGAGAGCGGTAACGGTGGTGTAATGATGGTAGTTATCGTAGTAGTAGAATGATGGTGGTTGTTAGAATTTCCCATCTTTACCTTCACCTACTCCACTACACACTCCACTTCACCTACCTCCACTTCACCACACACTCCACTTCACCTAACCCACTATCACCTCCACTACACCTACTACCACATTTTCTTCTATATATATCACCTCCACTACACCTACTACCACATTTTCTTCTATATATAGATTGTATAGGAATTGTAATTTATCAATATATACTACATCAATACATCAATCAATAATACATCAATTTTAACATGGTATCAAAGCTATAGTTTAAGCTCTTGGTGCTCTTCGCCTTCTGGCGGGCGGCAACATTTTCTTCTATATATATCACCTCCACTACACCTACTACCACATTTTCTTCTATATATAGATTGTATAGGAATTGTAATTTATCAATATATACTACATCAATACATCAATCAATAATACATCAATTTTAACAGTGGTAGTTATGACAATGGTGGCAATGATTGTGGAGGTGAAAGGTTGCAATAGTTGTTGCGATGGTGATAATGATAGTGACGAGTATGGTAGTTGTAATGAAATGTTGGTAATACTTATGGTAACAATGACAATTATAATGAAAACAATAGTCTAGAAGGGTGATGGCGGTAATAGCGGTGGTAGTTGTAAGGTTATGACGGTGTATGTTAATCCTTATGATGCATAAGTATTTATAAATATAGTTAGAATTAAATAAATTTTCTATTATTTAATTTTTCTTTTAGATTTTTAGCCTACATTTTGAGAGTTACTTAAATTTTTACGTGATACTTTTTGTAATTATCAAATAAGTTTAATTGATTTTTACTTTATACATTTAGTTTTAAATGTTAAATTAGGTTATCAAATACGGAAAAATGCTTGAGGCACTTAATTTATCACCTCTAAAAATCACATCTAATGATATGTTTGACAAATATTAAATTTTGATTTATCAAATATTTTATTACGTAGAGTCTAATTTTAATATCACATCATTAGAGATAGTTTAAGAAAGTTAAATTTGAAAAATGTAACATTGCTGTATCAAACACCACATTATTTGTCATGAGTTTTTTGTTTTGTTTTTTGTTCAAATATAGTTACTTTTTAATTTTCTTTTTTTCTTGAAATATATAGTCATGATTTATACACTTTGTCTATTCTTTTGCGGATAATATTATACAAATCAATAAATTTTTACATTTTTAAAAAAAATTTCTCATGTGCACCTATCACATTATTTCTATTTTAAAATTTTAAATTTTTTTTATTATATAACACATCAATAAATGTGAAAAATTTACTAAAATTTGTAAGTTTGTGTAACAATGTGCTTTTTTTTTTTCAAACCCTAATATTGTCTATGGACAAGACAACCAAATCAAACCAAAGGGACAGCTGTCACATAATAATCATTCCTTAAGCCTAATCTTAATGCTAAAGGTACTAAAATGTGACCCCATTCACAGCTATATATGTCTGGATGTGGTATAACATCGCTTTCAAAGTTTTGAATGCTCATATTTGGTCTTTTAGAATCAACTTCAAAACATATTTCCCTCAAATTTTATCAGTTTTAACTTCACACTCATACCATATATAGATGCTTTGAGTTGGGATATAATTTTTAAAAGTAAAATTGTACTTTCATCAATTTAATTTTTATGATCATATCCAGGGATGGTAATACAATATAATCCACCCCGAGTCTAAGCTCGAGGCACCCACAACCGAGCCCTGCAAACTCCAGCCAAATTTTGGGCTGGGTCGGGCCACACATCAAAAATCTAAACTCAAGCCTAGGGATACTAGGGTCATGGGCAGCCGGGCCAGACTTTTTTTTAATTTTTTTCATCAAAATAGCCCGAAAAGACATTGGGCCTCAAGCGAGCCTTGAACTAGGCTGATGGACCAGGCTTTGCGCCGGGCTCACAGTCCAGGTCGGTCTTGAAAACAAAGGGCCCTAGCCCGAGGCCTCGAGTTAGCCTTAGGCTCAGGCCTAGACAAACTGCGGGCAGATTTGAAGTGAGCCGTGGACCGATAGGCTGATTTTACACCTCTATATCTACAGGTCTCTCTCGACTATCCCACATAGGATCTGAATTTTATAAACTTTGGCTATCTTCGATGGCAACAAATTTGGTCTCCCAATAAGAGAAGAAATTTTTTTTATTTATTTAAAAAAATGTACTTAATTGGTTTTCTTAATCTCCCAGGTTAAAGTTTCTGACCTTGAAGGCAAAGTAATTGGTCTTTACTTCTCAGCCAATTGGTACCTACCATGTCAAAACTTCACCCAAGTTTTAGTCAACGCTTACGAGCAACTTAAAATATGTGAATCCAAATTTGAGGTTGTGTTTGTATCATCTGATGAAGACTTGGAAGCCTTCAACAACTATCGTGCAGGCATGCCATGGCTCGCGATTCCATTTTCAGATTTAGAATCAAAGAAAGCATTAAATAGAAGGTTTGACATCGAAGGTATCCCTTGCTTGATCATTTTACAAACTAACGGTCGAAAAGATGATGATGGTATATTACACAATGGAGTTGAGATGATTTATCGATATGGGGTGCAAGCGTTTCCGTTCAGTAAAGAGAGATTGGAAGAGTTGGAGGAGGAGGAAAGGGAGAGACATGAAAGCCAGACATTAATCAATTTACTAACAAACCATGATAGGGACTTCCTCTTGGGTCATCATCCCATGCCTAAACAGGTCAGTCCTTGCCTAACGTAACTATTAAATTTATTGACTGGAATGTCAATTGAGACATTGGTCTTTTCCACTAGAAAAAACACACCCCACTTTCTTCAAAATAAAGGTAATAGCATACATAATCATATTCCTTTCACACTTATTTATTTGTGTCAAGCTAAAGGTTGATATAGTCTGGTACGAAATTAGGAGAAGATTATGGGGGTTATGGCCCTTCTGTTTTTATAAACATTATTGTATCATTTTATATATAAAATGACCATCTTGTATAAAAAAATATATATGTTATTCTTTTTTCATCTTGAATTCTTTTTCTGTTTTACATTAAAAAAAAAAAAAACTTATTCATCCTATTAGATTTTTTTATTAAAAAAAAAAACTTTTATGGTATTTAAATTTTTTTTTATGTATATATAATATATATACATGTGTGTTTTTGTGTATGTAGTAAAAAAAAATTATTTTTCTTTTGACCCTTCTGGTAATGAAATCCTGATTCCGTCCCTAAATGTACTCACTTCTTTTCAAATAAAATCAAACCAAGCTTGTATTTCAATCTAGTCAACTTAGTCACTTGAACATTATTATTTTTTTTTTGTTGTCATTCTGTTCTATTAAGGGTTTAGTATTTAATTAAATTAAATAAATTCATAATTACAGTAATCTCATTTCCCGATGACAAAAAGATTATAGGTGTTAACTTTAGTAGATACAATTTTTTTTTTTATAAAAATGTTTTATATTCTAGTTTTAATTAGTCAAATTTAACATTAATGCCAAATGTACCCCAATCCAGCAGAGAAGCTTATATTCATATGTATGTATACACATGTATGGTATGGATGTGGGCTTCTTCATGTGCAGGTGCCAGTTGGCTCCTTAACTGGTAAAACAGTTGGACTCTATTTCTCAGCCCAATGGTGTCTTCCTGGACTCGACTTCACTCCTAAGCTCATCTCCATCTATCACAACATCAAGCAATCATTGATAAAAGATATAGACGGCGAGGACTTTGAAATAGTATTCGTCTCAAGTGACACAGACCAATCACAATTCGACTTGCATTTCAATACCATGCCATGGCTTGCACTGCCTTTTGGAGACCCAATTACTAAGTACTTGACCAAGTATTTCGATATACAAGGTATCCCTAGTTTGGTAATCTTGGGCCCAGATGGTAAAACCGTTACCAAACACGGGAGGAACCTTATAAACTTGTATAAAGAAAATGCTTACCCTTTTACTGAGGCTAAAGTGGAGTTGCTAGAGAAGAAAATGGATGAGGAGGCTAAGGACCTCCCGAGATCGGAGAAACATATCGGGCACCGCCACGAGCTAACGTTGGTGTCAGAGGGGAGCGGAGGCGGGCCTTTTATTTGTTGTGATTGTGATGAGCAAGGGTCTGGATGGGCTTATCAATGTATTCAATGTGGGTATGAGGTGCACACCAAGTGCGTGAGGCCAGTTGATTAAGGCATGACTGCTGATACTTGACCAACTTTACCAATTGGCCTTGCCACTTCCGTTGATGTAAAATGAAGTAGTTAAAATTGTACCAGTCAGGTGATGAGACTGTTTGTTACTACTGTTGGGGTGTTTATAGCTTATTCTGATTTGGAAGTCTATGCCAGACGTTTGGTGCAGTTTCTGCTTATAATTTATTAGGCAAAAATAACTTAAATAAGCTGAAAAAAGTTAATTATTTAAAAGGTAGGATAGAGATGTTTTAAGTTTTTACTTTCTGATTATCAGGTTTTAACTTAAAAAAAGTTCCGCCAAACAGGCCCCATATATGTTTTGACTTTTGTTAAAATTGGATATATTGGTTTGGTTATGTTAATATATATATATATATATATATTAATTGGACAATCCTATACTCAATTGTTGAGATTCTTTTGCAAAAATAGTAGAGATCCTAAAAATTGTATCAAAAATTTTATTAAATATCTTACATGGGTGTGGGATCCATATAAGACTCATATTGTATGGGTATCATATTTATGTGAAATATTTGATAAAAATTTAAATAGAATTTTTGGACTTTTAGCATTACTCGTTTTTTTGATAGTTAATAATTTTTTTTTTATTTTTTTTATTTTTGTGAACAAAATAATTCAAATTAAGGGCACATAGAAGCCACAATTAATGTTGTTTAGGTTTACGACGCGATTAAATTGGGAAGAGTGTAATTAATCAATCCAGGAATCCATTTTAAGCCCAGCCCATTGTCCTAGAAGGTTTTATCCCCAAAGTCAGCTAGACTCAATGTTGGGCCTAGGCCTGGACCAAGCTTCAACGACCTTGATCACTGCCTTATTCGGACAATCTTTAATAAAATGAATGAGTTTTAAATAAATTTAATTAACTGTTATAAGTATATCACATCAAATAATATATAAAATATGATAAGTTACAAATTACTCAAAATTATTGGATTTTTTTTTAAAAAAAATCCAAAAATTAGTAGATATTTGTTAATGGTAAGTGTGGCACCATCTTATAAAAATTGTGTCATCGGCAAGTAAAAAATTATAAATGTGATTTAGTGGGCACTTATCTTTCATTAATTAAACATATAATTCTATTATAATAACCTTAATTTTTTTTTATTAAGGGTATATTACACTCAACTATAAAAGAAATTGAAGAAAATATAGTAAGTCATATTGTTTTGGTATAATTATACTGATTTTCCTCTTGGTGAGGTTAACGAAACCTAAACTAATGTAAAAAAATGACTTCAAGATATAAAGGTAAAATGTACATTTTACTAAAAAAGTGATGACAATACTATTTTTCTGTTTATATGATTAACAAATTATTGATAAATATAAAATCAAGTATTATATGAATTAAAATATTAAAAGTGTCTAATATTTTCTTAGATACTAAATTTATGAAATTTATTGTATTTTCTCTAACCTTATAAAAATAGGGTATATATTATCTTTTATTAATTACTAATACTAATACTATCATATGATATTGTTGAGGACAATAAATATATTTGGGGTTGATTGCGACTTTAGAGAGCATCAGGCCGAAAAAATAACATCTCACTCACGGGAGTCATGCGGGTGGCTGGTAGAAGTTTCGTCTCACTTTCGTCTCTGTTTTTTTGTAATAAATATAAGTCTAGACATATATAATTAATCGTATATAAAAGAATTTTAGTCGTATAGTCTTAAATAGTAAAATTTGCAATAGAAAAAACTTTTATTCAAATCATTTTATTTATATTTTATATTTTGTGTGATTGGTTCTTAAATTTGTTATATATACAAAAACTTATTGTTATTTTATTTCTTTCTTCTATCTTGTAATAATCCTTTCAAAGGGGTGTTTGGTGGAGATTATTTTAAGGGCTCTTTTGAGAAGTAACCCATTTTAGATTGCATTATTTCTCACATTTTTTATATATTTTTAAAAAAAATCAAAAAATTAATTTTTAACCATCTTTTCAAAATAATTCTAAATAAAAAATTAAGATTCAAAAAGCAGTAACTAAAACACTCCTCACTCAACTTTTGAAATATTAATTTTTTTCAACTTTAGTTAAACTATTTTAACCTAATAAATTATAACCAAATAGTCTGTCAAAAACTCACATATAAAAATAAGTTATAAGTTATTTCTAGTCCCACCAAACACTCAAAAGTTGAATACTCTTTCATTTTTTTTTTATAATCAATTTATCAATTGATAGTTAAATAAAAAACAAAATTCGAAGCTTCGTTTTTTTTATTTTTTGGAGGGTGAAGCTGTGATTATATTATTTTTTTAAAAAGAAAAATAAGAGCAAGTATTAGTCAACTTGTTTGGTTTTAGTTTTTAGAAAATAGTTTTCAAAAAAAATTATTTTTTTATTTTTCATATTTTAATATTTTCAATGAATTTTTTTAATATTTTAATAATTTTTTTTTTAATTTTTAGACACACCTAATATAAATACACTTAAAAAATATAATATTTATGAAAAAAACCTTTAAAAACTTCACTAAATACCAAAAAATACCAAAAAAAAAAAAAACAAAACGAAAAGTTAGTACTCTTTTTATATTTTTTTAAAATATTTTTCACAAATATTTTTTTATTTGAATACATCTAAATAAGATGAATTTAAAAAAGTAAAAAAATTACTTAAAATTTTAAAAATATCTACTAAAAATAAAAAATTTAATTTTTAAAAAATTAAATTGAAAAAATTGAAATTTAAATAAATATCCGTTTTTAGCCGACTGTCTCTCTCTCCGTATCTCACAATATGTGTCCCTCGTCATATCATAACTTGTTTATCATTTTGTTCATTAATCTTCGGAACTCCGTTGCATACCCCCAGTTAGGGTCGCGCCCCCAGTGACGTGGCGCGTCCCTACTGACTGAAAACTTAAAAGAAAAATAATAATAATTTTTTTTTGAGCCAATCCCTCAGTGACACCTCACTGGGGTCGACCACCAGTGGGGTAGGAAGCATTTTTGTTAATCTTCGAACCTTTTACGCATATTCCTTTTTCCGTTTTCTTTTCAAGTTTGATGAATATAGAAAATCCAACATTCTCCGACTCACTCAATCGAATTCTGTTAAGCTCTCGTAAGTTTCTTTCCCATGACTTTTCTCGGAAAAATTTTGTCGTGTAGTTGATTAATTTTCCTGTTTAATTTATGTCTTGATTTCTTACTACGGCGTTGTTGTTATTGTTTTTTTTTTTCCCTCACATTTCTCAGCAACCAAACGGAGCGTAATTAAAAAATTGAACAATTTTGAGAAGGCAATGAAGTTCAGCAAGTTATAGTCGAAGAGCGTTACTTGGAACAGTTTACTGACTACTTGCGAAGTGTAGTTTATCTGTTAATTGCAAAATTCTCCACTTTAGTTGTTGAATTGATTCTTATGTGTTCATATTAAGCAATCTCTTGACATTGTTTGATGTACTGATCATAGTTTGAAGATGGGAGTTACAGAAAACAGTTCTGACATGGAGGAAACGCTAATAGGAATGGGTAAGTGATCTTCTAGTGCTCCAAACATTTAGCATATTGAAATTTAAAGTCACAGTTAAAAATTTTATTGTTTGTTTACTTTTCTCAGATGAATACTCAGATATTATTAGCAAGTAGATATCTTAGAGAATTCATCTATGACCCCCTGTGATTCATTTTGTGTGGGGATTGGATTAGCCCTTGTCTTTGCATTGTGGCAGGGTTTAGATTTATTAACTTACCTCTGAATACCGAAAGATATTTTTAAGAATTTTGTGATTCGAGGAAGTGTGAGAATAGATTATAGTGGAAAAAGTAGTTGATTTTGACAAAAAATAGCTTATATTATCATTACGGAAGTAATCTAAAGTTTTCAGATCATTAGTTATTTTCAGAAAAAATTGTAAATCAATTCAAAAGGATTTATCTTGCAAGCTTCGAAGAAGTTGAAAGTCCCTGGATGTTTTTTGTAATTATGGTAAGATTTGGCTGGTTTAACTAGTTTGATGAACAGTGGTTGGTGCTTGATGTATTTTCAGTAAGAACTTAATATACACACATTGTTGACGAGATGCTGCACCTATGGAAATATCATGGCATGTTTGCTTCTAATACATCCCCTCATTCACAATGCTTTCAATCGTGACGTGAAAAACAGACGGAACCTGTAGGAGATTTTGAATCAGTTGTGGCTATAGTGCTTAATGTACTTTGTCAAATTATAGGCAGTATTGGAGCAATTTCAAGGTCTAGGAGTACGAATTCAATTAGCTTGCAGTTTTCTATCATTTATAGGAGTGGTATTCAAGTGCATATTTGTTAAGTCATATTGGGCATTGCAGTGATTTTATATGATCTGAGGCAACTACGCTAAATTACATTGCGGTTCAAAATCATTTTGTGAAACATAAAGGACACTTTTATATTTGTATATGTGCAAAATACTACCATGTTTTTCTTTTTTATTTGTTCTCTATTACATCATCGAACTGTTTACGACTTGGTGCTTGATCACGATAAGGATAATGTTGATTTGGAGCTTTTCAAATTGCAGAGTACAGAACAGTCTCTGGTGTTGCAGGGCCCCTTGTTATTCTTGACAAAGTAAAGGTGTGTTAACTCTATTTATCCATGTAATAATTTTCTCTTTATTTTTCTTTTTCCCCACATCTCAGGATAATATTGTTTTTTCATGGGCTGGTATCATACTCTCTTGGAATGTTAAGGGTCCTAAATACCAGGAGATTGTCAATATTCGCCTAGGAGATGGAACAACCCGACGTGGTCAAGTCTTGGAAATTGATGGGGAGAAAGCTGTTGTGCAGGTTATATCACATACAAATTACAATTGTAGAGCTGCCTTTAATATTCACTAATAGTTAGTCCACAATGAATAATTTTGGAGTAACGCTATGGACCCCAATTTTCTTTTCCTAGACTCACTCCATGCACTCATTTTTTTAGTTTTTTTCGTTCTCTCAGGTATTTGAAGGAACATCTGGAATTGACAACAAATACACAACTGTGCAATTTACCAGGGAGGTATAATTTTTTTTTTTAATTTAGCTAGAGCATACAGAAAAAAATAATACTAACAATAAAAATTCTCAGTCTCTTCAAATTGTTATTGTGCAGGTTTTGAAAACTCCAGTCTCAATGGATATGCTTGGACGCATCTTTAATGGTTCTGGAAAGCCCATAGATAATGGACCTCCAATCTTGCCTGAGGCTTTCCTAGATATTTCTGGTGAGTCGTGATTTTTAAAATAAAGGATATCTCTTGACATTATGCTTTATGTCTTTCTTTTTTTAAAACATGAATACATGATTAATTCCTTTTATCTGTTTAGGAAGCTCCATTAACCCTAGTGAGAGAACCTATCCCGAAGAGATGATACAAACGGGGATTTCAACAATTGATGTTATGAATTCCATTGCTCGTGGACAGAAGATCCCTCTCTTTTCTGCTGCTGGTCTTCCTCATAATGAAATAGCTGCTCAGATCTGCCGTCAGGCTGGTCTTGTTAAACGGTTGGAAAAGTCAGACAATCTCATGGAGGTACAGTTCACATACCAATCCCACTGAAACATATACTTTATGAGTTCAATAAGATTTTGAAGTATATTGTGCTCTTCTGGAATTTTTCGTAGTTAATATTGTTAGAGAAATAAGACGTTCGCTGAGCCCAAAAAAAAAAGAGAAATAAGACGTTCGTTTGATCTTTTTTCTTTTTTTGTGGTGGAAGTTAATGTTCTTGGATATGGAAAAAATCTATTGTTAATGCAATAAAGAATTTTGAATCAAGTTTGTTCTGTGTGGTTCAAGATGATAACGTCCTATTGGCTTCTCCAGTTTTGTTCTTTTTCGGTTTTTCTTTTTCAAGTTTCTCCATATTTTTTTGACGTGTCATATGCAATTCTCTAATTCTGTGCCATGTCTTAATAGGATAAAGAAGAGGACAACTTTGCCATTGTGTTTGCTGCTATGGGTGTAAACATGGAGACGGCTCAATTTTTTAAGCGAGATTTTGAGGAGAATGGATCGATGGAGAGAGTGACCCTGTTCCTAAATCTGGTATCTTTCCATACACTACTAGCTGAATCTTCTGCTGCTATATTTATAATTTTGTGGTGCCATTTTGTTTTTGTTTTTTTTTTCTTTCTTGTCTTTTCTATTGCTATATTTATAATTTGTTTTTTTTAAATGGAGTTCAGGCCAATGACCCCACCATTGAGCGCATTATTACTCCTCGAATTGCCCTCACGACTGCTGAATACCTAGCATACGAATGTGGGAAGCATGTCCTAGTCATACTTACAGATATGAGCTCTTATGCTGATGCTCTTCGTGAGGTATTTGAAGGTTTATGGCATACATACACATTTAATAGCAAAAGTGAACATGAATTTAATAAAATTTGTTGTGTTTTGTAATGACCTTAATATGTTCAACTTTGACATGATTGACCATAGTCGAAGCATGATATCTGAAAACAGACAATTACCTCATCAGGTATCTGCTGCCCGAGAGGAAGTGCCTGGAAGGCGTGGGTATCCTGGGTACATGTATACTGATCTGGCAACAATTTATGAGCGTGCTGGACGTATTGAAGGAAGGAAGGGCTCGATCACACAAATTCCTATATTAACTATGCCTAATGATGGTATCACTGTGCCTGTTGATCTTTCTTGCTTGGTTTGTAATGATCAAGGATCTGATATTTATTACTTTTTTTCTATAAACCACAGATATCACGCATCCTACTCCAGATCTCACAGGTTATATTACTGAGGGGCAGATATACATTGATAGGCAGCTCCACAATCGGCAGGTGAGATGAGAGAATGATCTCAAGGGCATCTTATGCATCTTCTAATATGATCAATAAACTGTTTTTTGGGAAAGTTTTCTGAAAACAGTCCCTTTTTAGGAAACACTTTTAAGTTGTTTTCTGAATGTTAGAAACTAATTTTGCACAATAACAAAAAATGATATGAAAGAGATGGGTATTTTTGAACTTTTAATTGTGTTTGTTTTAGAAAAGATGAAAACTGAAGACACAAATAAAATGATAACAGGCCTGAATAAATGGCATTGGACACCAATCAGTGCAAGAATTATTTGTGACGCAGTTTGGGTTCCAGTTATTTCTGAGCAAAATGGCCTCCATCTTTCAATAATATATAGTTTTATTATCAATTTCTGTGGATTTTGATTGTGACAAGAACTTATTTAACAGATGTATTACCCTTGAGATGTTTCATTTTCTTTTCCTAGAAATTCAGCTTTATCTACTTTGTTTTCGATAATTTTTCGATTCTGTAAGCTTTTTATCCATAGTGCCCATTATAAAGGCAATGGGTATTCATTTCATATATATATATATATATTTTTTTTTTTAATTATTTTTTTATTTTATTTTATTGGACAGATATATCCACCTATCAACGTACTCCCATCACTTTCTCGTTTAATGAAGGTAAGCTATTAAAAGAGGTCTTGGGTCGGACTCCAGCAATGATATTATAACCTTGTTTGGGAACTCAAGTTTGAGGTTAAAATAGTCTCAAACACTAAAAAAGTCAAATAGTCTCAAATAGTACCCTAAACTAATGATTTATATTTTAAAAAAAACAGCTCGGCAGTGGCAGCCTACATTATCATGTTGACAGTGCACTTATAGCCTACCACTGTCACATTGGCAGGCTATCCCACAAGTAATAAATGACAATTTTGCCCAAATTTTGAAAAAAGTGAGATTAGGGACAAATTTGTTATTTTAGCTTCAAACATCATTTCAAATACATTTTTCAATACAACAATCAACCAAAAAATTCAACCCAACTTCCCAAACATAGAAAACTAAAATAGCCTACTAAAATAGTCAAATAGTCAAACAGCCAAAAAGTCAAAAAAGTAACCACTTCCCGAACAAGGCCTATGATATACCTGAGGAGGAAAAAGAAAAGAAAAGCAAATATGATGAACTCACTATCTCCTTTTTGTCTTTTGGTAGAGTGCTATTGGTGAGGGAATGACTCGTCGAGACCATGCTGATGTCTCTAACCAGGTCTGGATTGGAAATTGCGTTGATTAAAGCTTCATTTACTGTTCTGCTTCGTTTTGTCCTAATTAACAGTCTTGATTTCCATCTTTAGTTATATGCAAATTATGCCATTGGAAAGGATGTTCAGGCAATGAAAGCCGTGGTTGGAGAATAAGCACTTTCTTCTGAGGATCTGGTTTGTCTGTCTCGCTCTATGTGTGTGTGTATGTGCACGCGAGCTCGCGTTTTTGAGTGAACCATATTTCTTAATTAATTGCTTATATGAGGAAATAATGAGGCTTCTCTGTTTTTTGTTTGTTTGTTTTTGTTTTCTTGCAAAATTTAGCTTTATTTGGAGTTCCTAGACAAATTTGAAAGGAAATTTGTTTCCCAAGGGGCATACGACACTCGGAACATTTTTCAGTCACTTGATTTGGCTTGGACACTGCTTCACATCTTCCCCCGTGAGCTTCTCCACCGTATACCAGCAAAGACACTAGACCAGTACTATAGTCGCGATGCAACAAACTCAGATAGAACGTGATCTCACATATCTTTCATTTGAATTTAACAGTTCACTACTGAGCGGCCATGTTGTTTGGCTGCATGAATCACTAGAATAAGTGTCCATGTATAGTAGGAAACATCTTTTTCTCTTATTTGTATGTCTGTGAAGATCCCTTGATTTGGTAGCGATTTAACTTTTCGTAACAAATGTAATTTAGACTTATATTTGGCATTGCCTGGTATATCCTTGTAATAAGTTGTACAAATGGCATTGTCTTTGAAATAAGTGTTAGGAACAAATGAGATTTATTCCAACTTTTCAAATGTGTGTTATTTCTATGGTGTACAAAAATACAAACTGTTTTGTGCTGATTTGTTTTGTTTTTTGGGGTGAATTGTGGTTATCTCTCTAAAGTTTAAAAACAATGCAATAAAATTTCACATTTTTTGAAGTGGGATAAAATTAACTAAGCCTTGGTGTTCGGCCCAAAGCCGGACCTGCACCAGTGGGGGAGTTAGGGGCTCGGCCCGATGACCAAACACTTGCTCTCAATCAAGGCAATCAAGGTAGCTTGGCCCAATCCAAAACAGACCGAGCAATATGTTAAACCTCCTGGTTAGACAACCACTCGAAAGTAGACCAACTTAAAAAAGGTCACTTCACGGAAGATCTTTCTTGGACTCACAAAAGACAAACAACTCTGCTCCTCTCTATCTGTTTCAACAAAACGTGGAGACATGAAGGTGCAGAGGGACAAGGCGCACATGTGACTGACCTGCATATGATATCAGGTGGAGTAGTCGTTCTCCTCCAATGAGAGACGACCACTAATGAGACAAACAAGACAGACCTGCATCCGAGTGTCAGGCGGAGTGGCCATTCTCCTCAAATGGGAGACGACCACGAATAAGACACATTGGATAAATGGCGGAGAGAGAAGGTCTTGGAGAACAAGTAACCTTCTCCTATAAAAGGTAAGCACTATTCACTCTCAAGGGATCCGAAATCCACACACTTAACATATAAGCATTCTTTGAATTCTCTCTTCTTCCTCTCCCTAAGTCCCTGACTTTACCATCGGAGGGGTTTCCAACCAAACCCCAGTCGAGCAGCCTCACCGTTTTTTACTCTGTGCAGATCTTCAATTCTCGGAGCACGCTGTTCTTCCACGAAGTTCAACCCTTCTTCATAGTGCGGAAATCAGCCCCGCACAATTGGCACCGTCTGTGGAAATACCACTAATTGCATCGTAATGAACTCCGGCGATGGGAATCAAAGATACACCTCATTCTGGCCTAGCAGAGAGGACTAATGATAGAAAGAACCAAAGCTAAGGGTCTGGCATTCCCCTCAGCGCACAATGACCCTATGGACCACGACGATCAGGCACCCAACGTAGCGGAATGACGTCGTGTCGTTGCTGTCGAGTCATCTCAGCGTCTTTTTGTTGAGAGAGACCACCGTGATCACATTATCGACTCAATGGGTTTGGAGATCATTGAGCTTCGCACCCAATTGATGAAGTTCATGACGACCCCCATGGAGCCAAGAAAGTCTGTTGGAGGACCGTCGCAAAGGTGACATACTTCTCCTCCTCCACCGCCTCACAAGGAGCACTCCAACTGTGGCCCTGCTAGTAGAGAGCGTAGCCGGCCGATTTCGGTACATAGTGAAGGGGCCAGCAGTAGGATGAATAACCTCCAAAAAAATAACCCACGAGAGAATTCTCATAGAAGGCAAAGGACTGTCAACCGCCTATTTGAAACCTTTCATTGCCATCGCGATGAGCGGCCGCACGATTTGAGAAATTGGCAGAACGATAACAAAAAAGAGGCACGACGGCTACGTAGGGAAGAAAAACGGCGATGAGATAGGGAGGAGGAACGTCGGCTCGACAGGAAAAAGGACCAGTTGGATCGGTTTATACATCAACAAGAACGTTGCGCTTTAGACCGGTTGGTGTCTACCAACTTCTCCCTAGAGATAGAAGCTGTAGAATCTCTATGGAAGTATAGCCTGCCAAAATTCATTCTCTATGACGGCAAGACGAACCCTCTGACCCATATTAGCCATTACTGCTAAATGATGTCCCTCTGGAATCGCAACAATGCGCTCATGTGCAAAGTCTTTTCTTCTAGCCTTGGAGTTCTTGGCCTTCGATGGTTTGACAAACTCCTCAGTGGTTCGATTTATGACTGGATGCAGCTCTCTGAGGCTTTCTCAGCCTGATTTGTCTCCAACAGTAGAGTCCCAAAGCAGTTGGATATCTTGTTCAATATCTAAAAGGACAAGAAAAAGACCCTGCACCAGTACGCGTGACGATATTGGGAGGAATATGGCGACTTGAAGGAAAATATTTGCAGTGAACAATTGGTCGTGCTATACTTCAAGCAAGGCCTACCTCCTTCGCACAAGCTAAGGCAGTCATTAACGAAACGACCTGCCCCTACCATGAAGGATTTGAGGGCCCAAATATAGCAACAAGCTCGTGTGGAAAATGATGCTGCTTCAGTACATGTTGCAATCACTGAAGAAGAAGTTAGACCGCCTCGACCACCTAGGACTGAGTAGCCAAAGAGGGATGAGCAGCACAAGAACTATGGCCAATAGAACCGCACTATAGTGGAAAACGAAGAGGAAAGGGCCAAGTCTTATGAAGGCATCACTACCGTCTTCAAAGAGCCAATATATAGGCTCGTCGAGAAACTTAAAGGGGAAGCCTTCTTTGTCTGGCCCACTAAGATGCCTAGAGGCCCTGCTCGGCGCAATCAGACACTGCATTGCACCTATCATCGAGAGAAGAGACACAAGACGCAAAATTACAGAGCTCTTAAACAACACTTAGAGGACTTAGTTACGGCGAGCCATCCCCAACAATGGATAGACGTTGATAAGACGAGGGAAAAGCAAAGACAAGACCAAGCCCCTCCTGAAGAGAACCATGCCTGTGACAACCCCACCACGTACAATGATTAGCACTTAATTAATTCAAGAGATTTGAATTTGAATTGCCAATTATTTTAATTTAGTTTGGGGTTTATAAGAATTATTTAGCCTGAGTTGTATATGATTCTATTGAGGATTTATTTTGGAATTAGAAATTGAAAGCCTAAATGGCTCAAGAGAGTATAATTGGTAAATTGAATTATTTTAATTTCGAGTATCGGACCATAAAAGAGTTTAATTAAATATTTGATTCAGATTTGTAAAATTGAGATTTGATTAATCGGGTCCGAATTTGAGTTAATTAAGTTATGAGAATTAAGAATTAAGGTTACTATGAATTAAATTTATTTATGAAGTATTCAATTGAGGTATTTAATGGAGCATGTAATTTATTGGCGAAGATTTTGAAGTTTAATCTAAAATTGAAGGCCTAAATGATTTAAGAAACCAACATTGAGGATGAAAATAAGTTTAATTTGATATTTAGAATCTTTTGGGAGTTTGATTAAAAATCTGATTCAAAATGATAAATTAAATAAAATTAATTGGGCCTTAATGGAAGTCAAATTAGACCGATTAAATTATGTGGGATTTATGATTAATTATAATTAATTTAATGATGTGCTAATTGAGATTTATTAAGACTAAGTGTTGCTTAATTAAATAAATCCTAAACATAAATTGAATTATGGAAGAATCTAGAATTAAGAGTGTATATGGGTGGGTGTGCTGAGAAATTTATGTAGGTGTACTGAGAAATCTGGTTATATTCTGTGTGTGCACGTGTACAAGGAGTTGAAAGTGTGTGTATGTATGTTATGCTAACTTTATAAAGAAGAGAGTTGAACTCAATTTGGAGAGCAAACTTTTGCTGGAGAAGCTTTAGAGAGAGAGAGAGAGAGAGAGAGAGAGAGGGGAGAGGGAGAGAGAAGTTGTGCTGGAAGCTAACTCTAGAAAAAAAGGGGAGATCAAAATTGAAGATAAATGGAAGAATCTCAAGCTTTGTCAAGAGGCTCAACAAAATAAAGACCTTTGGTAAGAAAGTTTAAGCTTAAATTCTTGTAGATTAAGCATCTAACAATTAAAATCAAGTAGTAACTGGGTTTAATTTCTTGAGATTAGAAGGAAATTAAGGAAGTAATGAAGGAAAATTTGGGTTAAGATTGATAATTAAGATATTGGTAATGTAATTTGTTATTGAGTTAGATTTTCTTGTCATCCTTCATAATTTGAAGTCTAACCTTACATGCATGGTGGATTTCCAAGATTTTAGACTTTAATTCATGTTTTAAAGGTTTATAAGCTTTGTAAACTAAAAACACAGAATATGCAGCGGAATAAAATGTTTAGATCATACCTCATTTGATCTAAAACCTCGTGGATAGATCACGTGCTTCCAGAATCTAATCAATCAATCCCAGCAGTGGGGTGATATTACAATGGTGAATATCACCCACACAAACCACAGTGCAAATGACTTGATCGTTGTTTCTTGGGAGAGAGTAAGTTTATGGGTAGAAACAAAACCCTACGTTGTTTCTCTCTCTAGGTTACCCATAACCATATATCAGATATATATTATATTATTATTATTTATCCATATCAGTTAAAACTGATAATATCTATATCCTGAGTGGTTATCCTAAATAGGTTTGAATTTAATTCAAAACCTATTTGGATAAGATCCAAATTATGTTCAAATGGTCATGCCACATGGGCGCCCATTACTAACATGATGATTCGCTGTGAAGCTGAGTGTAAGGATTTTCAGCTCCAGTTCCATATCATTTCCAGTACACACTTCTCTGCAGTCCACCAAACACAACATACAAGCAGACTAAGAAAAGAGAAAGAGAAAGAGAAAGAGAGGCAAAACCAGATTAGGGTTTGTAGTGACTCTGAAACTCCGAGCTCAGAACTGTTGAGTAACATCCAGTGCTGCTGATCCTCTTCAGGAGGCTCCAGTTCTACTTCGTAGTTTGTTTATACTGCAAAAATCGAATGACGATCCTCTCTGTCATCTCTCGCTTTTAACTCCCTATTTGCTCGGACTCACTTTTGAGGTGTAATTTTGATGTTCTCAATCGTTTATATTTTAATATTTGTTAAAATATATTATATTTATAAATAATTAAATTAATTAGATATTAAAAAGTATATGTTTGAAAAATTATTTATTAAATTTTTCAAAAAATCAAACCTTTAAAAGATGAAATCGTTCATATTTTAATATTTATTGCTAATATTAAAATTTTTAATATTTGTTGAGTGTATTATACTTGTAAAAAATAAAACTGTTTATATGTACCTATTAGTATACTAATTAGTGTATCAATTGATGATGTGATATAATTTAAGATTTTTTTAATATTTGTAATTTGTATAATGAGTGCGATCAATAATAATGTCATAACTAATGTTAGTACACTAATTAATGTATGTAACACTACTGCTCGTTCTTTAATATATATTTTTTTATTTTTTACTTGTTTCCTATGAACACTTATTAACAAGATTTTTAGTCAAAAAATCACTAAAAATGATCACATTATTATCTTCATTTTTCTGTACATCTTTCTATATATAAAAAATAAAATAGTCAATTATTATTTATATAATGAATTGATTACAAATGAACTTTTAATGTATCGAACACAAACAAGTCAATGTTGAGTGATTTGATTTTTTATATTTCATATAAATTTATGAGACTAAGTTATAGATTGTTTAAACTGTTGTTAGGGAAAATCGATGATTCCCCACAAGTAAATCAATCAATGGGAATAAAATTAATGCGGAAAAATTAAATCAAAGGCAACACAAGAATTTTTACGTGGTTCCCTCAATGTGAGGTACGTCCACGGGATCGAAATCCGATTCCACTATCAACCAAATAATTCCAAACGATTACAAACGAGACACTAATGGTCTCACAAAAATCACCTTTAGGTGAATTCCAAATAATCACAAATAAACAAAGAGGAAAGACCTCACCACAAAAGGGTACATAAATGAAAGTCATATCAATAATGACATGTAAGACTCACACGGTGAGGAAGCAGGGATCCATTCTCTCACCTCATTACTCGGTCGCCAAGCACATATAGTATGAATACATGCTACGGTGGAGTAACTCTTCCATAAAGAGTGACGTCATACTCGATACACCGTACAGATATTAGTCTAGTCGCTTTCTAGCGCCTAACCCGAATTCTCTATTTGCTCGCCTTCTAGGCGCCAAATGAGATCTCGAATCTGGCTAATCATAACGGGCACAATATGGAAAGTGGGTACTAACATCCATGTTTGGTCCTTAACACGACGTCATCTTGGTTGTAACCAAGGCGACATGCATAGTGGATTATTTAAGCTTCTCTTGGCTCCAAATAAAAATATCACTAGTCTCATCCTTGCTCGCTCCCAAGCACCAAGGGCGATTGCTCGTGTGAGTGAGCCAATCTTGCCTGCTGACATCATCATCTGCTAATCATTATGACACAAACCATAATAGTGTCAACATCCCATCATCTCAAAATAAGTGATCGATTTAAAAAAAAATTGACCACAGCTTGCGCAATTATAGATTCCAAACATAAGCCTTATCAGCACCTCTTGCGATAAGTATATACAACGGAATCCACCATGGCGCCTCACATGAAGTAATTTAAGATCACTACCTCTTGCGCAATAACCTCTCTAAAGATATTTTGGTGACCAATTTGCGTTCATTTTTAGTGCGCCCAACTAGCACAGAAGCGCCCAACTAGCGCATTGAATCTTACAATAAGCAAATTAATATACTACTAGTAAAGTACTTTATCCACAGTCTAATGAGCAAGGTCAATGTCTAAACAACTCAGTTGACCATTTACCAAAGATAACACTTATCATGCCAAATACGCCCACATAGCGTACTTTAGGCTCCCACAACAAAGAAAAGATCAAGGAATATAGGTCATCTGTTTCTCCCAAAGACAATCCGAGGATTCACTCAATAGCTAAGGCTCTGGCTTTTACCGATAGGTAAGTCAATGGGTTTGAAATTTTGCATCTAGAATCATTCTAGGATATTCTCTATGTAAGTCATCGAAGACAAACCGAGAATTTTCCTAAAACAATCCCTAAGGATCGTACATCCGAGCATATAAATTACATCACCCATGTCCATCATATCTAAAATAGAGGACTGCCCACCCTAGGTGGCGACAACCTTATAAATTCCTGGCTCATAATGACTATGTAAGGAAAAACTTCTTGTGGACCATTGATCATGCCTCAGTGGTCTTCATTGATCATCGTTGGCCTATCATGGCTTGACGAAATCTAAGAACCACTGTTTGGATAACTGCTTTAGGTTGTAAAAGATTTATTGAAACCAGTAACCTTTTTGCGCTCCTAACTTTTCACCATAAAAGCAGAAGGTAAATCCTTACGGATCTACTTATCCAATTCTCTAATGAAAAATCGGGTCACAATGTCCACAAATCAATGTTCCGAACTTATGTCAATCATAGCCTAAGTCAAAATAACCTCACTCCCCAGGAGGAAGTCTTCTCATGGTCTACACTTTCCTCAATGGTACGACCATTCGGTATCTAGTGAGCCTTATGCCTCAACAATGACTATCCAAATTACGCATAACTTTATAACAGTTTTGCGTCATAATGGAAAGTCAACTAAATTATAAAAAAGGTTAATCCTCAAAGACTTTGTCTTAAACTGCGCAACATTGATCCACTTTCTAAAAATAGGGGACTAGAGCCTTAGGCATTATCCTAGGCTCTTTATCATCTTGCGGAGCAATCATGAATGTTTCCCTCTCAATCACCCAGTGATGACGTGGAAAATTTTCACATTTGCTACCACGCAACTAAGAATGTAGAGTATTCTGCTCTAATGGAGTAATCCATTAGTAGACACATCGCTCCCACTGTCCCTAGGATATTAGAAATTTCTTTCCATTCTCAACTAGGCTACATAGAGCGCTATGCTAGGAATTCTCCATCTTATAGAGTTCCAAAAACTCTATTCACGTCACCTTTACTAATAAAACTTTATGTGACTTAGTTACACTACCACAAAGCTGCTTACCTATATGCACATGACCCGGAGGGTTTGCATGACCGCATACAATAATGCGCCACACGACCCTTTGTGTTTACAAGACAGCATACAATAATGCGATATAGAACCCTAGGTTTGGTATGGCCAATCTTATGAGAAGTAAAATAAAGATAAGCTGCTTAACGGTTATAGATCGCCCATAGATGGCTCTCCACTAACCCATTACACAAATGGAGTGTAAAATCTGATATGGAGGGCACTTAGTTAGGGATATAGGAAACAAACTAGTGCAATTTCCAATTGGGAAATATTTTGCGCCATTATCCATCTAACATTAACAATATTTAATTCCTTATCTCTACTACACCATTGTGTTGTTGAGTACTAGGAATAATCAATTTTCTAAGCATCCATCTCTCTTCACAGAGTTTTCTAAAAAATAACTCAAATAGATACTCGCCACCTTGGTCAAAACTAAAAGCATGAAAGCTGTTATCTAATTGATCTCAACCTCATATATGCAATGTCAAAAATCATCTCAAAAAATTTTGACTTATGGGAGATCAAATAGTCTTGACTCAGATGCGTATCGTAATCTATAAATGTGTCGAGATTGAGGCTTAGCTATCATACCCTCACACATATCTAGTCACAAATATCATAGTGGACTAAATGCGCCAATACAAATGACTTTCTACGGCTTTTCCTACTTACTTTTGCGCACCCATTGCGAACAAAGTTACACATTCACATGAGAGCAGGATGTCATAAGTGAGTGGGCCCGAGAAGGCCTACTCAAACCATCGTGTCATCATCTCATTAATGTGATTAAGTATAATAAGCCACTGGTTCATGACCAATGTCATAAACTAATTCCAATCATCTTAATGCGTGAGTTCTCAAAGACAAGTTTTAAAGGTTTAGGCCCAACTAGGTAATGACTCACGACTAAGTCATATTCACTAGATCATAAAAGGGATGTCTCGGAGATATCAAGTGCGCCTAAGTCGCAAATTTAACTAGTAAGTGCTAATCCCCTGCACCTTCAAGTCAATTTTATTCTCCATACACTTTACTGCATCTAGTTGAAAGATGACGATACTCCTCTTGCCATATCTATTTGTCGCTTCATAATTACTTGCAATTAATTCTACTATCCACAAGAACGAGAGAATAAGCCATCAACTATGACAGCTCCAAAGTAACTTAAGCGCGAATTAGACTAAAGAGTCTAATTCAACACAATGCTCTCACAAGTGATGCGTCAAATTCTTAGAGTCATAACAACCTTGTCGGCCTTGACCTTTTCATCACTATGACGCAACGTTTGCGCTTAGTGTTAAACGTTATTCAAAAACATTAGCCTAGCTAAGGAATCATACAAAGAAGCCCCTCCTCATGTCTCACACTCAAGTGTGGAAACTGTAAGTGTCCAGACTTAGACAAGTTGGCAATGCTAATAGATTTTTGCAGCTTCTAAGCGCTAATCTTTTCACGTAGTGTTAATAGATTTTGCAGCCACTAAGCGCTAATCTTTTCACTCAGTGTTAATAGATTTTGCAGTTTCTAAGCGCTAATCTTTTAACTTCACGTGATATTTCAACGCACACTATTATAGTGCATGAAATTTTTGCTCCATCCATTCCCAATAATTGGGTAGAGAGCAAAATACTGCTCATACTGGCTACTTGTCTTACACTTGATGACTAATTTATTTAAGCTCGCGTTTCTTGGATGACATGACTCTTGAATGTTACTTCATCCAATGATGTAACATTATTTACAAGTCAAATTACAAAGTCAATCCGCTCAGCTCAATAGTCAAGATCATATACAGATCTATTGAGGGCTTACTAGTCTCATAACTCCAAAACTTATCAACCAAAACTACGTAGCGTGCCGCTAACCATAGCGCACACATTAGTTTTTATTATGCCAAACAAGGCAACAAAACCGCGGCGACTTTGAGTCATGTTTCCTTACTTTGTGTAACAGCGCCCGCGTGGGGACCTCGCTACAGCTCGGACTCGACTTTTCGTAGTCACGGTTCTAAGTCTGAACCAAAGAGTCCAAATCCGGCAAATCGTTTTGAGAAAACAGATTTTTGAAAGAAGTGCCAAACATGGACTGCTTTGCCAGATACAGAGTCGCCACCTAAATATTTTATTTTGGGAAATTTAGGAAACCCTGACTCGGTGCCAAAAGGCCACGTGTCCGTCATCACCAAAGTTGCATCGGCTCGGGAACTTGGGTACGATTAGGGAAGGTCACTTCGTGAGCATGAAAATCGAATTAGATAAATTAAATTATGTGGGATTCATGATTAGCTATGACTAATTTAATTATGTGCTAATTAAGATTTATTAAGACCATAAATTGAATTATGGAAGAATCTAAAATTGAGAGTGCATATGGGTGTGGGTGTATTGAGCAATCCTCTGTGTGTGTGTGTATATTTGTGCATTGTGCAGATCAGAGTGTGTATCATTTGGTGATAGACTTTCCAAGTCAATAAAGGAATATGATATGTATTAACATCTTGGAGCCCATTCATTGCCTCATTCGGCTGGAGTAAACCGAGAGAGAGAGAGAGAGAGAGAGAGAGAAAGAAAGAGAGAGAAAAGGGAGAAAGTTGTGTTGGAAGCTTAACTCTAGAAAAGGGAGATAAAAAATTGAAGACAAAAGGAAGAATCTCAAGCTTTGTTAAGAGACTCAACAAGTTGAAGACTTTTGGTAAGAAAGTTTAAACTTAAATTCTTGTAGATTAAGCATCTAGCAACTAAAATCAAGTACTAATTAGGTTTAATTTCATGAGATTAGAATGATATTAAGGAAGTAATGAAGGAAAATTGGTAATGTAATGAAGGAAATTTGGGTTAAGATTGATAATTATGAAATTGGTAATGTAATTTGTTATTGGGTTAGATTTTCTTGTCATCCTTCATAATTTGAAGTCTAACCTTACATGCATTGTGGATTTCCAAGATTTTAGACTTTAATTCATGTTTTAAAGGTTTATGAGCTTAAATTAGGTTTGTTATGAAGAAAAGTAATAAAAATCTAAATTAGAGCAATTCAAGAAGTAAAATTATGATTTGAAAATAAAAAATAGTTAGTTTTGATCTTAATTTCATACATGCAAATGATTATCTAAGAAGTTTATAATTTTAATTTCATGTCTTGAAGGAAGATAGAAAAGAGTTTGAAGTCAATTTTATGTAAACAAAAATAAATTAACGAGAAAATGAGTTAGGTTCATGATTATGGAAATTAACTTAGAAATTAATTATTTTGGGTTTGATTTTGAATATCTCATATGAATTTGAATCTTATTGTTACATGCATGTAATTTGGAGAAAATAAAGAATTAATTCATGAACATGGTTAAGGTTAATCAATATAGAAATAATTACATGCACAATGAAGTTTTTAAGAATTGAGCTATGCAATTTCATATTTTGAAGAGAATGACGAATTTTATAAAAATCAAGTTTTTGGAAATTTTGGGTTAATCCTAAAGTTAGACAAGGTTTTGATTTTTATTACGAAAGATGGGAATTGGTTTAATTTTAAATTTGAATCCATGCATGTAATGTAATTTAAGAGTTTTATTTAATGTAAACATGTTATGGAATATATTAAATTAGTTAGTTTTATTTGAATTACATATATGCAATGTTTGCCAGGAAAATTGACAAGAAAATGAAAAATTGGAGCTAAGATCAAGTTTATGAAGTTTAATTAGAAATTAATTATTTTGGATTTGATTTTGGAAGTTGTAAATAAATCAAACTCCATAAATTATATACAATTTTATTGTGCATTTGATTTTGAAAAGGACTTTTAGAATCATGAGTTCATGGGTTTTGAATGAAATATTATGTTTCAAGATTTTGAGCAAATAATTTATAAATAAATAAGTGTTTATGTTTTCTAAAGTATTTTTAAAGCTTTGATCAAGATTAGTACGGGTTTAAAAATTGAAAATGCATTGGAAAGTTATTTTTGAGAAATTTAAAATTTTGAAATTTTACAGACCGCTCGAGCACACATTGAAGGCTTCCAGTACTTTTGCAGTCTCTTACAGACCGCTCGAGCGACTAAAGATTCGCTCGAGCGAACAACTATTTTCAGCATATTTTGAAAAATTGCATTTAGCTCATATTTTTTTATTCTCATCTCTTCCCACGCATTCTAGACATGATTTATGGCTCAATAAAGATTAAGAAGCTAACAATCAACATTAATTAGTTGATTAAAGAATAAGTCATTAACTTAGTAGTAATTGGTTAAGAAGCCAAGTAAGAAATTGGTTATTCAGAAAAAATGATCTAGTAATGAAAGAATGTGTGAAATGAGAATCCGATTCATTTGACTAAAGAAAGAATAAGCGTAGTAGACCTTCGGATTATTTAGACAGATGACAAGAGAAGTCAAGTTTGATCAATGAAGTAATATATTGTGTTTTTATGTGTATATGTTATGTGTTTGTGTAGGTCACGCGCTATCGTTTACTTGATCTATCTGATTTGTCTGCTTTATCTGATCGGCTAGCAGAACCATCTGTGAGTAATAACTTAGTAAAGTTATGTTCAACTTTATTTATTTTCTGTATGTGAAATAAGATTTGTTTTATGAAATGTTATGCTCTGTACAATGAATGATTGTCCAATTTCTGACAAGCACTCGTGGCAATAATTATGTGGTTCAAGTATATGATCTATTCTCGGTACTGGAGGTTCTTTTGTGGAACTGGCAAATATGTGATCTATTCCTAGTACTGGAGGTTTCTGTGTGGAACTGGCAAGTATGTTATCTGTTCCCAATACTGGAGGTTCCTTTGTGGAACTGGCAAGTATGTGATTTGTTCCTAGTACTGGAGGTTCATGTGTGGAACTGGAAAGTATGTTATATGTTCCTAGCACTGGAGGTTCTTTTGTGGAACTGGCAAGCATGTTATATGTTCTCAGTACCAGAGGTTCCTTTATGGAACTGACAAGTATGACATTTAATGCTTTGTGTTTGATTTGTTAGCACTAATGAATGTACCACATATGAACAAGCATGAACTCTAATTTCTGTATATTATTTGAATAAGAATATGAATAAGAATCTGTTTTTGATATAAACTCTGATTTCTGACTTTGTGATGGACATCATTCATTAAAATCCTTTTCTTTGTTATTATTCACTAGGCTCCAGCTCATTGTATTATTTATGTATGTAGGTGATCAGGCACGCGACCAGGCTTAAAAGCGTTTGCCTGGAATTTGTTTTTGTCAGCTAAACTATGTGCCTCCTGTTGAGGTTCCCAATATGTCAAGTGGTTATGGCAATGTGATTAAAGTTCCAGTTTTGTTTTCTTGTTTATTTAAACAAGTCCTTGTTTGTTTAAACAAGTCTTTGTTTATTTTGTAAATAGGGCTAAGTCCCTTTTTGTCTAATCTGTATATATATGATGACGTAAGGAGGATGTGCAGATATATATATATATATATATAAAGTTTAAAAAATTTCTGTCTCATATAAGCCTGTACAATTCAATAGATGTTGTATATTTGTTATTTGCTTCTGTTAGTCCCTAATATTATGTTAATCTGTCTTAGAGGCCTTCAGTAATCCCAAGATTACTGGCTAGTTACGCTGCTAAACCCATAGGGGCGGGTTTGGGTTGTGACAATGCCCCGAGGTTGGTCATCAATGTTATCCATGGAATGTCCGACCCCGAAAGGGAAAATTCCCTTCGAAGAGAAATTCAAAGAGCCACACACCTTCAACAGGTAATGTCGGTAGGATTTCCTTCCAAAAAGTCCAAGATAGAAACCAGATCTTCTCGGTTTAATGTCGTGTTCACTGAGAAGGACCTAGAGAGAATCCAACACCCCCACACGGATGCCCTCATCGTTACAGTTGGTGTGCCCAACAAGTTCGATATGAAGCGAGTCTTGATTGACCAAGGGAGTGCCGCAGACATCATGTATTATGAGCTTTTCAAGAAGCTTGGTCTCAGTGAGCAACACCTACCACTTGCCACCTCCCTTTTAGTTGGCTTCAACTCGCAAACAAAATGGTTGTTCGGCCAAATAACTCTGCATGTCATAGCTAAGTCCAATGTGGTCTTTGTTGACTTCTTGGTGGTAAACACCCTATCTCCCTACAATGCTATCCTTGGCCGACCTTGGACTTACCAGATGGAGGCAGTCCCTTTCACCTATCACTTACTCGTTTGCTTCCCAACCAAGTATGGAGTAGAGGAGATTCACGGAGACCAAGTGGCGGCCAAACACTACTTCATTGCCACCATGAAAACCAAACAAGTCTGCGACCAAGTGTAGATGGTGGAAGTACATGACCAGCCAGTTTTGGAAGACGTTAGCAGAGTTCCAACTGAGAAGATGGTAGAAAACCTAGAGACGGTCTTGGTAGAAGAAGGAAACCCAGACAAGTTCTTCCTGCTAGGCATTTCCCTCACTATTGGAGAGAAAGAGAGAGCAATTATTGGCTCTACTCTGCAAAAACATCGAAGTGTTCGCCTGGTCGGCCTATGAAAATCCTGGGTTGGATCCCAATTATGCTTGTCATCGACTCAACGTCTAATTAGGAGCACAACCGATTGTTCAGAAGAGTAGACGGTCATCCGTGCAACACACCGATGCAATGATTGAAGAGGTAGACAAACTTTTAGCTGTTAGAGTCATTCAAGAAGTGTAGTACCCAAAGTGGCTGTCCAACACCGTCGTAGTGAAGAAGAAGAATAACAAATGGAGAGTTTATGTTGATTTCACTAGCCTTAACAAAGCTTGCCCTAAGGATAACTTCCCCCTTCCATAAATAGATTAACTTGTTGACGCAACAGCTGGACATGAGCGCATGAGCTTTCTAGACGCCTACAGTGGCTACCATCAGATCCCCATGTTCGGCCCTGACCAAGAGAAAATGGCTTTCATCAGCCCTAGAGGCACTTACTATTACAAAGTGATGCCCTTCAGCTTGAAGAACGCTAGTGCGACCTACCAGTGAATGGTCACTAAAATGTTCAAGGACCAGCTCGGTAAAACCATGGAAGCATACATTGATGACATGGTCATCAAAAGCAAGTTGTCCGAGCACCATCTAAGGGACCTTGACCAAGTGTTTGAAATTCTAAAGACTCACAAGCTTCAACTGAAAGCCTCAAAATGTGCCTTTGGAGTAGGATCGTGGAAGTTCTTGGGATACATCATGACTAGGCGGGGAATCGAAGCCAACCCCGATCAAATCAAAGACCTCAAACACCTCAAAGTGCCTACAAAGGCTAAGGAACTCCAGAAACTTGTTAGCATGGTTGCAACACTTAATCGTTTCATCAGTCGGTCCTTTGATCGGATGAATCCTTTCTTCCAACTTCTAAGGAAAAAAGCCAGCTTTGAATGGGGGAGCCAGTGCTCTAAAACACTAGAAGATTTGAAGAAGTATCTGTCATCTCCTCCCTTTCTATCCACCTCTATCGCCAATGAAGAGCTCTTCCTTTACTTGGCTGTTTCTAATCATGCCGTCAACGCAGTGTTGGTCAGAGAGGATGGAAATGAGAAATTGGCAAGACTCTCTTAGATACCGAAACTAGATAGTTTCCATTTGAGAAATTGGCATACGCCCTATTAATTGCCTCTAGGAAGCTTGTTCACTATTTTCAAGGACATACTATCAACGTCCTCACTGAATTCCCTCTCAAGTCCGTGTTCAGTCGAGCTAATTTCTCAGGCCGAACAACGAAGTAGGTGGTGGAGCTTGGAGAGTTTGACATCAAGTTCCAACCTCAAACTATTATCAAAGCTCAAGTCCTGGCAGACTTTGTTGCAGAATTCACTCCAGGACCAACTGTCCCCTCTGAAGGGAGCTCGACTTTGGTCATTATGACTACCCAGCACAGAGGGCAATCCCAAGCCAAAGCATGAAAGTTTTTTATCGGGGACATATGGAAGCTGTTTGTGGATGGTTCTTCCAACCAAAAGGGCTCAGGGGCAGGAATTGTCCTTATTTCTCTTGAAGGATTCATGTGGAAACAGGCCATCCGATTACGCTGGAAAGCTTTTAACAATGAAGCAGAGTATAAAGCTCTACTAGGTGGCCTACGAATTGTCAAACACTTCAATGAGGAGGAGGTACGCATCTTTAGTGATTCCCAATTAGTGGTCAACTAACTTTCTGGAGTTTAAGAGGCTCGCGATGAGCGGATGGCCACTTATGCAGAACAAGCCAAAAACTTGATCAGAAAGTTCCAGGCCATTAGAGTTGAGAAGATTGGCTGAGAGGGAAATGGTCACGTTGATGCCTTAACTTGCCTGGGTTCCTCGGTCGATTACAGAGACGGCCGCAAAATATGGGTGAAGTATATACCCCAACCAAGTATTCAACTAGTCGAAATGATCCTCTGCACTGACTTGGGCATAAGTTTGATAGACCTACTCTTGGCCTTCTTGAAGAACGACACCATTCCTGAGGACAAAAAAGAAGCGCACAAGATAAGGCACAGAGCTGCTCGATTTGGGTCTCCCCATTTGGAAAGCTTTACAAGAAGTTCTACATGGGCCCTTATTTATTCTGTGTTCATCCAAGTCTGGTGGAGAATGTGCTTTACGAGATCTACGATTGAATCTAGGAGAGCCAAACTGGTGGCCGGTCCTTGGCACACTGAGCCCTAACACACGAGTATTGGTGGCCACGCAATCAAAATAAGGCCCAACAATATGTCCGCAAGTGCGACAAGTGCCAAAAGTTTGCTCCTCTCATTCACCAGCCAACCAAAGCTCTAACCCCCCTCACCAATCCTTGGTCATTCGCTCGGTGGGGCTTAGACATTGTTGGACCACTAGCCAAGGGAACTAAGAATAAAAGGTTCTTCATCGCTGCGATTGACTACTTTACCAAGCGGGTGGAGGTGGAGGCCTTGTGCAAGATCAAAGAAGCAGACACTAAGAGGTTTGTTTGGCGCAATGTTATGACTCAATTTGGCATTCCCAGAGTCCTTCTCTCTGAAAATGGCACACAATTTGATGGCAAGATCTTCATGAGATTTTGCACTAGCTTGAAGATAGAGTTCCGAAACTCCACTCCAGCCTACCCATAGGGCAATGGCCAGGCTGAGGCGTCCAACAAGACGATCATAGATGGGATAAAAAAAATGTCTTGAAAAAGCCAAGGGCAAATAAGTGGAAAAGATATTGAATGTCCACTGGGCCTACCGAACTATTCCTTGCCGGTCGACTGGTGAGACACCTTACTCTTTTACCTATGGGATAGAAACAGTCATCCCTTTGGAGGTTGGCCTTCCTACCATTCGTTCTGAGATCTTTGAGCCAGTAGACAATGATGAAGCCATTGCCCAAGCCCTAGACATGGCCAAAGAGCACAGGGAAGCTGCCCTTGTTCGATTGACGGCTTACCAGCAGCAACTCACTAAGAGCTTCAACAAGAATGTGCGTCGAAGGCAATTCCTACCAAGTGACTTGGTACTCAAGAAGGTGATGGATCACAAGAAAGTTCCTGGAGAAGGGAAACTTGGTGCTAACTGGAAAGGGCCCTACAAGGTCACTTCAGCACTTGGCAATGGCACATACTATCTGGCTGATTTAGCAGGAAAAGCAATCCCTAGAGCATGGAACATTGCTAACCTAAAGAAGTACTTCCAGTAATGTAATTCTTAGAATAAAGTAATTTTCAGTAATGTATTTCTCAAAACATGCCTCGATGTAATCAAAAGTTCTAAGTATCAATGAATGGAAATTTGTTTTACAATTTGTCTTTATTTACTTGTGTTATACATTTGCTCTCGGTGAAGCAAATTGGCCACGGGTCTTAACTCAAGCCAAGCCCGGATGCTCAACCCTTTGGTTGGAGCGAGGTGCCAAGTGGTATAACTTGGTGGAATTTGTGTCAACTATCGTTACTTGGAGCACGGTCCATATTCACAATTTGCGCTCGAAGAAAGGCCGAATTACACTCTACGATGGGTTAAATCATGCCAAAACTTGACCAAGTCAGGTGTTGGCTGAACAACATGATAGAAAACTTTCATAATTTTTTCCCTCCTAAGGCATGAAGCATGGTTTGACCGAACAGACAGCCTTCTAAGCCACAGAGCTCATGCTCGACTGGAGGCGTCAAAAACTCACTTAATTTTTTCCAAGGCACGAAGCCTAGTTAGAGCGAACAAATGGCCTGCTAGGCCACAGAGCCTTTGCTCGGCTAGGGGCAAACAAGTTCAACACTTGGCAAATTTAGAAGGTACTTCATTACAAAAGGGAGCTCGGTTTGTCTCATGGCCTATCTGACCGAGCACTAAAGCAAAGGTTGAAGATACTTCATTAACTTCCAAGTTTCATTACAAAAGAACTACTAAAGCAGAAGTAAAAGCAAAAACTCGAGGCAACCTAACAACTTACTCCTCACGTTGCTCCTCCTCTCAGTGTCCGTCCTCGCGGTGCTCCTCATCTGTAGGATCGACAGACTGCCCAACTAAGGAAGAGTTCAGCGGAAGAGGAGAAAGGTCAGAAGGATCAACATTCGTAGCTCTAACCCCCCGAGACTTTCTCCTCCTAACTCTTGCACCGGTCTTCGAAAGAACTAGGATATTGTCAATATCATAAAGAGAAGAAGCCTCTTCCACCTTAGTAGCTTGCAGAGCCCTAGTCCAACCCTTAGTAATGATCTTGTCCCTCAGCTTCAAGATCTCCTCCGAGCAAGTCTTTTCGGCCTCGTCATAGCCCCTCTGTCCAGCCTCGTCTATCATCCCTTGATAATTAGCCTTCAAAGACTTCAGAGCAGCATCGGCATCTACAGCCCTCTGTTCAGCCATGAACATCAGTGCTTCGGCCTTCTTCTTTGCATCTTCCATCTCCTTTAGATCCTTTCTGGCCGCCTTCAAGGACATATCAGCATCAACCAACATGTTGATCGTCTTAACCTTCTCTTGCTCCTCACAATGTCATCTTTCATCCATGATGTGCATTCTCTAAATACACTGCACCAAACCAAGGTGTCATGTTCTCAACAACCAAATTTAAGGAAATGACAAGGATATACAAGAAGACTTACTACGGTTAGCATTTGCTGTAAGAACTTGAATTTTTGAACAACTAATTAGTTTGTTAATAACAATATTAAGTCAATTAATAGTTATTTTTAAATTAGAATGTTAATAGCATCATGATTAATACCAATATTAAAATCCTTTAAATAAATTTATTTATCTTTATATGATTAAATTTCTATGTCTAAATACCATTGTGGAAACTAAATGATTTAAACAAATAATAACTAAGTTAGTTAGAGGATAGTAGGGAGAAAAATATCTAGTGACTAGGTTATATATACATTGATTTTTATTTTTTGCACACACTCAAAAAAAAGAAAGAAAAAATTCAAATTTCAAATTTTTGGGCAGAGCATTTTGATTGCCTTTTCTTCCCAAGGAGGCTGCTGTCAAGGCATGCATAGAAACATACTCTAAGCCTATACATATAGGTAATAATTCCCAAGCCAAGAGGAAATAAAATAAAATGAAAATAGACCCCTAAACTCCTACAAATAGAACACTATCTCAGCCCTTTCATTTCTATACACACGTCTGAGGAAAAAGAAGAAGAGATGAGAAAAGAAAAGAAAAAGAGAAGAAGAGGAGAAGGTGCTTGGTGGTCACAATTTCAAAACTAATCTTGAGAATAGTTTGTAAAAGCTCTTGAGGTAGGAATACTCAATCTCTATCCTCTCTTAGATTTTTTTTTTTTATACTAAATCTATATATTAAAAATATGCAAGAGTGTGCATTGTTAATACATACATAGCAAGAATAGCTCAATGCATGTTGACATTTTGATAGAATAATAATTTCATGATTATATGATTTTTATTCCTTCTTGCAAGCATAGATTATATGGTTTAGCTACTGGTTTTATCTTCTTATGTGTTCAAATATTCTCCATTGTTTGAAATAATCTTGCGTGGGGCTAAAGTGAGATAAGGTTGGTTTATTTTTACTCGAAACTTATATTTTCTTCACTGTTTCAGAATTTATCGGAGGTAAAATGCTTAATAAATTGAAAACAACTTGTGTCAAAAATCTATTGGTGATGGTAGTATATATAGGTGTTCTATACACGTGTAAATTTTTACAAAATCATTGGACACCATTTTCTTACCGAAATAAATATTTGTCCTAAGTGTTGTTCACAACACAACAGAAACAGTGACTTCAAACAGGTCTCATTTTCTCTGCAAATGGTATTTTTATGCATGACCACTTGGGATAGTTAGATATAAGAGTTATTTTTCATTTTCCACTGATTTCACAAAAAATGGATAAGTCTAAAATGAGAAATTGTAGTTTTACTAAAATGCAATAGAATCTGTCCAATTTTCTTAGAAAAATTCTTTGACCATCTTCCACTGGTTTTCAACCTTCAAACTCTTCTGGAAATATGTTCTAAACTCAAATATATAGAAATACGTTTTGACCATACCTCTTTTTGAAACCATTTGAAACCCCTTTTTATTTTTCAAACACAGATCACCTGTGCTGGAAATTATTGTAACTCACTATCCCAAAAACCAGTTTTCTTCCAAATTTTATTTCTCCATTTTAAAATCGTTTTTAGCCCTGGTATTCCCCGCAAAATATTTTCCTAACTCAATGAACTAGCACCAGTTAAAATATTGTAATAATTGAATTTCGTTTGATATGGATTTCATTATTTTTAGTTTGACCCTATAGTGCTGAAAAGAAGAAGTGTGAGGAATTCGTTAAAATTTTGTGATGACTCCTAAAAGATTCTACAATATTTATTTTGGTTGCCATACGTGATTATGTTGTGCTAGATAAACCTTATGTCATTGTGGTTTGCAAACTAAAACTCGTACATACATCAAAATGTGAATTCGACAAAGTAAAGAAACACGAAATTGAACAGATGCATTAAAGTTAAAAGTGATGGGGTGAGCTCGATTTAGAGTCTTATGCAAGTGAGTTTCGAACCTTAACATGGCACGGGAAGGTATTTCGGCTCTTATCAATATAGGCGATATAAGGTTGGTGGTGCGGGTGTCACAACATAGATCGTTCCCTTGGAGAAGACCGTGATGTCACGACTCGGGTACGTAACCTTGGTGCGTGGGCATTATTGGTAGTTACAGCAAGTAACATTTGAATATTTGACCAAAGGGGAGTCAGAATTGCCCGTGGCCATTGCTTAGCGGTTGAGTGGAAATAGTGCTCCGCGGGGAGTTACTTAAAATTACTTGATAAACTAAATCTATGAGAATTTAAAAGAAAAGTTAGCATTTTTCCTTATGATGAAATACTGTTTCCGCTTGCCCTTGTTCTTATTATCTATTGGTATTATTTCAACTGATAACATCCATGTTATGTTTATTAAATGCTACTTGTTATTCTATTACTACACAGTATTCATTAATTATGAGTATTATTATCAGGGTGGATATTTTTGGGTTTATATATCTTATTGAGCTCATTGCTCATTGGCATTCCCATTGCCCTGGCGTTTTATGCCAGGTATTGAAGAAATCAAAGGAAACACTGAGGTCTTGGAATGCGACATTCAGCTTTGGTTAGCTTGAAGTGTGCCCAAGTTCCATGAACTATTTTTCTGAGTTTTTTAGTTTTTCTCTAGTGTTTTTTGTTTTCATGTACTAAGACTAAGCTTTGATTTTGATTGGAGTTGTAAGTTAAGAATTCTTAATTTATGTATTATTAATTAATGGATGATAGTAAACTTGGTGGTAACAATGATTAGAAGTTCTTAATTAAGAAAATTGATTTTAAGTTTTAAACCTATATTGATGACCTCAAATTTTGGGGCATCACATTTCCACCGAACCCTTGATCAACACGTCGTTTGAAATGTTTTGCTATACCATATCCCAAGGTAATAGCAATGCCTTTGATAAGTCAAAGGCCAAGTCACTTGAGTAGATTGTGTTGTCCGATGTAGTGATTGCTCGGCCGTTATGCTTCAAGGAAGGCACCCATGCTTCAATTGAGCCCTACTCATTAGAACCCCGACCAACTTCTTTATCTGACCTCTTCCTCTTTGAGGCCCTATCAACAGGAAGAGCAAGAGTAGCAACGGGAGGAGGAGGAGCAACAACATGCTTTTTTGCACCATTAGACCTCTTAATCAGCGAAGAAGGAACTTATGTGTCGACCGTAGAAGTAGCCAAAAGGTCCTCATCATTAGATCTAAAGACTAAGGCATCAAGATTGAGCTTTTGGCGGCGAGCCATTTCGTTTGCTAAGTCTGGCGACAGAGAGTAGCCTCTACTGAGTGATTCGCTCGATGAACAAACAACAGCGGAAGATGAAGCTCTGGTAGTATGGCCAACTTGCTCTTCGGTTTCTATTTCAGGTGAGTCCCTCAAGAAGTCATTTACTTTGAGTTTTCGTTGGATGACATATCTGTAAGTTCGCACATAGTTACGCAAATATAGGGCCGACCGAACAACTTTGATATCCCTCAGATGCTCTTTCTCTGGCCTCCTTTTTAGCTTCTTTGAACCTGCAAGTAAGAACAACAACGCTTAAAAAAAAAAAATCACAAACAATAAGCGAATGGACAAAAGGAAACTAAAACGAAGAATGACCTGGATGGCTGTTCTCCCGTGGAACCCGCTTTGATCAGACCACTCCTCGGCCGCAAACTCCCAATTCCCTCCGACTTGAAGGAAATCAAAGCCATGTTTGTCATTATCGGGAAGTTCAGTGACAAGTTGGAGGTCCAACGACCAAACTTCGGCATAATAGGTTTTGCTGTCTTTGTTATGAGACAAGGAATAGCAACGAAGGATATCCCAAATACCCAAGTCCAAGTCTAAGAGGTCGTTTAAGACCGAGACACCGTTTACCACTCTAAATGTGTTCATTGATATTTGCATTGGTGTTAGTTCAAAATAAGAAAAGAAGCGACGCAACAAGGGGTTCAACGGAAACCTAACACCCCCCCTCTACAATGGAAGCAATTGAAAAGGGCACTGTGGTGCTCATACAGGCCCGATCCTCGTCTACCACTGCCAATGTTAACGTGACATCATTGGGAATGTGATATCTTCGGCAGAACTCATCCATTCCCGCCGGAATGCCCACTAAGTTCCGAAACTTACCCATAAGAGGTGCAACGTCCCACCGAACAACTACACTAAGGATAACTTGAAAGGTTAAAGGTACAACGGCTGACCGAGCAATCGTGTGCTAGACAACTCTCAATGTTACACCTAACCAAAATAGCAATGGTGGAAGTGGAAAGGAAATACACGGTTCAATAACTTACGGTGCCGAAACCAAGTGGAACTCAATAGCGAGTGTCTTTGCTGAAGCAATCCCATTGTGGCAACCAAGAGATAAAAATTGTGAGTTCACCGGGAAATTAATAAACCACTGGAAACAGTGGTGAATGAACAGCTACAATAAAAAAAGTAAAAAAGCATGAAAAAGGTAATAGTGGTCAGAAGACTTACAAAACTAATGTTAGCAATGTGAATCAATAAGCGACGATGGTGAACCCACTGCGAGAGAAGGAACACTAGTGGTGAAATAGTGACTTTGGAGTAGAGGCACAAGAAATGGCGCTGAAAGGCTGTCAATACCATTGGAGAAAATAAAAACTTCGGAGCTTACGACGCTGGAAATGGCAAAGCAAGGTAACGTGGGCAAAATAGGCAGGCCATAGGTGACAAGACGACGGTGAGATCACTCTTTCACCACCAAAAAGGTATTGTTCGAGATGTTTGCGAAGCCTAAACCAACATGAAGTAAAAAGGAGATTGGTCTCTTTGACGTTGAATTTCTAGAGAGAGAACTAGAGGACAAGCTCTCAAATTTTGAAATGGCAATTAATTTCAAGAGAAAGGAAATGTAAGGATAAAACCAATGTTAGAGATTTTGTTCCAAAAATGGGTCCTGGTGTTTCTAAAGTCAAAAAGTGAGAAAGTGAAGACATGGGAAAAGTGGGTTTGGAAATTCAAATGTTTAGAGTGAGAAAGTGATAGGTAAGATGGGTTTCCTTATTTTCAAGGAAAAAAAAAAAAAACTCTGAGATAGGCTTGCTTTCATGTCATGTTGGTAGCCCCCAAACTAATCAAATATGGACGCGTGATGGCTCGACAGTTGGAGTAAGTATGTTAGTTAGGGCCGAGCTTGAGGTCCAATGACAAGACCAAGGTAATAGCCGACCGAGCTGCGATGCTCATGAAACACCAAAAATGGGTCAGCCGAAGCATTTTGGACCGAGCTGAAGGACACTCAAAACAATGGTGACCAAGGGTAAAATCAGCCCAGCTCTAAATAACTTTTCAGGCGAGCCGAGCAAGGCATGTGTGTGTCTGAAACACCACCAAATAGCTCGGCAGATCAGCGAGCAAACTCAAGTTCTGAAAATCTAATTTTTTGTGTGAAGATGATGGGTAAACTAGGCCATAGATGGGTCGACCAACCGAATAATAAAGACAACCGAACAAGAATGAACCGAGAAGAACTGAAGGCAGCCGAGCGACGCAGAACAAGAACTTGAAGACCGAAATAAAAAAACCGAGCTGGGTAAGTGTCGTGCATAAATTAAACAAGAGTTGTTCGGCCCATTATGTATCAGAATAGGCTTGACCGAGCAACAACACCAACCAAACAAGCATGACCGATCAGTACCTGAAGGTGGGACTAAACTGATGAAATAACGAACCAAGCTACAACTTCATTAGATGTAAATACGGTTGGCAAAATACAACAGAGGACCGGGCAATGCAAAGTTCAGGTAAACCAACAAGGCAGACCCATGACTGACTAATGCATAAAGAAGTGAGCTGAACAAATTGATTTGCCAATCACGTCCAAACAAGATAATGCATGAGTAGGACTTGGCCGACCAAGCACTGAGAACATCACGTTGATTTTCTAAATGAGACCGAGCAATCAGAATTTTTCATTATTTATTCTTGTTGGAAAGCTCACTTGCTCAGAGCATATTATACAATTTTTGCAGTTACTCAGCCCACTAATAAATTTGCTTAGATAATGCACGTGCAAAGTAAGCAAAGGAGTATTCATCCTGTGACCATGCACAAAAAGTCAAGCAGCGGACCACCAAACACTCAAGGTAATTGTTTACCCAAGTTAAAGATCATGTGCAATGTGATGAGAAAAAGAATAAATGAGTTGCTCAGTGGATATTAGGGCCCACCTAATTTGGCCATGCAAGATCAAGTATTTAATTTATCAAATACAAAACATGGCAGCCAAGCCAACTTTCATACAAACTTAGCCTAGTAAAAAAATTATGGGTGGACCGAGATACTCTTGTATATTTATATATAAATCTAATTCTCTTCTTGTAAATTCGAGGACCTAGATCCGTCTATAAGCACGAAGGTCGGAGTACATTTTGAACAAATTGGGCCGATGTACAACAATGGCTTCCGCTCAATAAATTTAAATGCAAGCCAGGAGGCAAATGAAGTGGGATAAAATTAACTAAGCCTTGGTGTTTGGTCCAAAGCCGAACCCGCACCAGTGGGGGTGCTAGGGCCTCGGCCCAATGACCAAACACATACTCCCGATCGAGGCAATCAAGGTAGCTCAGCCCAATCCGAAACAGACCGAGCAATATGTCGGACAACTACTCCAAAGTGGGTCGAGCAACATGTTTAACCTCCTAGTTAGACAACCACTCTGGAGTAGACTAACTTAAAGAAGGCCAATTCACTGAAGATCTTTCTTGGGCTCATAAGAGACAAACAACTCTGCTCCTCTCCTTCTGTCTGAACAGAACGTGGAGACATGGAGGTGTAGAGGGACAAGGCGCACATATGACAGACCTGCATCTGAATGTCAAGCAGAGTGGTTGTCCTCCCTCAATGAGAGGTGACCACTAATGAAACAAGCAAGACAGACTTGCATCTGAATGTCAGGCGGAGTGGCCGTTCGTCTCCAATGGGAAACAACCATAAATGAGACACATTGGACAAATGGCGGAGAGAGAAAATCTTGGAGGACAAGTAACATTCTCTGTAAAAGGTGAGCACTATTCACTCTCAAGGGATCTGAAATCCACACACTTAACATATATACATTCTTTGTATTCTCTCTTCTTCCTCTCCCTAAGTCCCTGACTTTACCATTAGAGGGGTTTCCGACAAAACCTCAGTTTGGAGATCACTGAGCTTGCACCCAATTGATGAAGTTCATGACGACCCTTATGGCGCCAAGAAAGTCCGTTGGTGGACCGTTGCAAGGAGACATACTCCTCCTCCCCCGCTGCCTCACAAGGAGCACTCTAGCTATGGCCGTGCTCGTGGAGAGCGTAGCCAGCCTATTCCAGTGCGTAGTGAAGGGGTAAGCAGTAAGACGAACAACCTCCAAAAAAATGGCCCACGAGGGGATTCTCATAAAAGGCAAAGGACTGTTAGCTACCTATTTGAAACCTTTCATTGTCGCTGCGATGAGTGGTTGCACGATTTGAGAAGTTGGTTAAACGATAATAGAGAAAAGGCACGACGGGCTATGCAAGAAAGAAAAACGTCGACGAGATAGGGAGGAGAAACGTCGGTTCAACAGGAAAAGAGACCACTTAGATTGGTCCGTACACCAACAAGAGCATCGTGCTCTAGACCGGTTGGTGTCCACCCCTTTCTCCCCAGAGATAGAAGCTGTAGAACCTCTACGTTGAAGAATAGAGAGATGTGCGCTGAGAAAAAAAAGTGAGAAAAGGGATTTTTCAGAAAACTAGAGATTGAGTGCCAAGTGATGTGAGAATCACAAGTGAGAAAGGGTGGGAAACAATACCCGGTGAACCAGGCTCCCAGTGCACGTCTGGTTTCATCCTCCTTCTCAATATCAAGAGTGTCGTCTGCCACAAGCGACAGACGGACATCATCAAGAATGGAGAAATGGCGTTTAAAGCCAGCAATGCGATTTTCCGCGCTTTTCTGGACGAGCGCGGGTAAAGAAGCTAGTCCAAGACTATAGGTTTAGGATAGCCACTTGGAACATAGGAACCTTAACTGGTAGGACGATGGAATTGGTAGATGTTATGATTAGGAGGAGAGTTAGTATAGCTTGCATACAAGAAACTAAGTGGACGGGAGAGAAAGCTAGGGAAATTGAGGATACTGGTTTTAAACTTTATTATAGTGGTAAGGATAGACGCAGGAATGGGGTAGGAATCATAATTGCCAAGGGTCTTGTGGAAAGTGTAGTGGCGATCACTAGGAAATGAGATAGGATTATGCTAGTTAAACTAGTTATTGGAGGGAATATAGTGAACATTATTAGCGCATACGCCCCTCAAGTAGGGTTAGATGATCAGACTAAGAGGGATTTTTGGGAGCAAATGGATGAGATCTTACAGGAGATACCCATAGGATAGAACCTACTTATAGGTGGAGATTTTAATAGCCATGTGGGCATAGATAAACTAGGTTATGAAAGGGTGCATGGTAGATACGATTTTGGTGACAGAATGAGGCTGGAGAGAGTATCTTAGATTTTGCGTTGGCTTCTGACCTGGTGGTGGCCAATACTATGTATAAGAAGAGGGAGGAGCATTTGATAACCTTTAAGAGTGGATTAGTTAAGAGTCAAATAGATTACTTCTTAGTGAGAAAAGTGGACCGCCTAAAATGCAATGATTGTAAGGTGATTCCTGGAGAGAGTCTAGTCTCTCAACATAGGATTTTGATACTAGGTTTATGTTTTAGAGGGCAATACCAAGCTAAGAAGGATGGTGGGCGTCGTAGGACGAGATAGTGGGACCTAAAAGGGGATAAACTAGAAATATTTAAGAATCGAATGGATAAGGAAGGTACTTGGGACTTAGAAGGTGATGCTAACACTATGTGAAACTCGATGGCCAATTGTATGAGGCGAATCTCAAGGGAAGTGCTTGGAGAGTCGAAAGGAACAAGACCTAGCTCTAGGGAAACTTAGTGGTGGAGGGAAGAGGTTCAAGCGGTAGTTAACGCAAAAAAAGAGTGCTTTAAAAAGTGGCAGAAGGATAGAACTGAGGAAAACCTTAAGAGCTATAGATTGGCCAATAAGGAGGACAAGAAAGTAGTGAGAGAGACCAAGTTGAAAGTATATGATGACCTATACACTAGACTAGATAGTAAGGAGGGAGAGAAGAAAGTATACAAACTTGCTAAGATACGGGAGAGGAAAACAAGAGATTTTAATCAAATAAAGTGCATCAAAAGTGAGGATTCTAAGGTATTGGTGAAGGATGATGAGATTAAGGAAAGATGGAAGAATTATTTTGAGAAACTATTAAATGAGGAACATGGAGGTACGACAATAAGGGAAGAAATAGCCAATAATACGATAAACCAAGACTATAGGTTCTATCGCAGGATTAGGAACTTTGAAGTAGAAATTGTACTTCAGAAGATGAAATCAAATAAGGTTTTAGGACCCGATGATATCCCTATTGAAGCTTGGAAGTGTTTGGGTAAAAAGGGAGTTGATTGGTTGACTAGGTTGTTTAGCAAAATTTTGTTGACTAAGAACATGCCAGATGAGTGGAGGAAGAGTATTTTAGTGCCAATCTATAAGAATAAACGTGATGTCCAGAATTGTAACAACTATAGAGGAATCAAGCTAATGTGTCACATAATGAAAGTGTGGGAGAAAGTGATGGAACGCTGATTGCGAGATATAACAGAGGTGTCAGAGAATCAATTTGGGTTTATGCCTGGTAGGTCAACAATGGAAGCGATCTATCTTTTGAGGAGAGTAATAGAAAAGTATAAAGAAAAGAAAAGAGACATTCATATGGTGTTTATCAACCTTGAGAAAGCATATGACAGAGTGCCCCGGGATATAATATGGTGGGTGTTAGAGAAGAAAGGGGTGACAAAATGTTACATTTACGTGATTAGGGACATGTATGAAGGGGTGGTGACCACTATTAGATCGCCAGCTGGAGAGACAAATGAATTTCCTATCACTGTAGGGTTACACCAAGGATCTACCTTAAGTCCTTATCTTTTTGCTTTAGTTATGGACGAGTTGACGATAAATATTCAGGATGGCATACCATGGTGCATGCTTTTTGCAAACGATATTGTGCTAGTGGATGAGACTAGAGAAGGAGTTAACACAAAGTTAGAAATTTGGAGAAAAGCTCTTGAATCTAAAGGATTCCGGATAAGCAGAACTAAGACAGAATACATGGAGTGTAAATTTAGTAACAGTAACAATGAAAGTAGAAGAGAAGTGAAGATTGAGAATCAAGAATTGCCTAAGAGTGAACATTTTCGTTATTTAGGGTCGATTATCACAACAGCGGGAGAGATTGATGCAGATGTGGCCCATAGGATTAATGCGGGATGGTGTAAGTGGAAAAGTGCGTCTGGGGTATTGTGTGATAAACGAATACACAATAGACTAAAAGGTAAGTTTTATAGAACGGCTATTAGACCAGCTATGTTGTATGGGACGGAGTGTTGGGCAATCAAGAAACAACATGTAGATAAGATGAGTGTGGCTGAGATGAAGATACTAAGGTGGATGTGTGGTAAGACTAGACAAGACAAGACAGGATTAGGAATGAGTGTATTCGAGAATGGGTAGGAGTAGCACCGATAGAAGATAAGTTGAGAGAGAATCGTTTGAGATGGTTTGGTCATATTCAACGGAGACCAACAGAAGCAGTAGTGAAGAGATGCGATACTGTAACAGTAGATGGAAGTGTTAGGGGACGGGGTAAGCCTAGATTAACATTGACTAGCGTTTTAAATAGAGATATGAATCTACTTAATTTGATTAATGAAATGGCCTTTGATAGGGTCGCGTGGAGAAGAAGGATTCATGTAGCCGACCCCATTTGATGGGACTTAAGGCTTGGTTTGGTTTGGTTTGGTTATTCAAGAATATCCTATGTGATACTGACATTTTTAATATTATAAACCAAAATTAGGCAATTTCAATTATAAAATAAGAGGACGAGCCACATTAATACATTTGAAAATATCATATAAAAATTCTATTTACATGGACCTTTGAACAACTACATCAAAAAATTCCGTATAAAATATTTATTTGTATATATATATATTTGAATGTAAGGTATAGATATTGTTTAGTAATATTTATGGAGAACTTTTTCATAAATCTCTTTTTACCTACTTATATTTTATTTAGTTCACATTATTTTTTTATATTCTAAGTCCTATGGGTAACATAGTTACCAAAATACCTCTAATAATATTCACATTACAATGTGAATGTTCACACCGTCAATATGAATGTTAACATATCAATGTGAATATTCAGATTGTCAATATGAATGTTCACACTATCAATATGAGCATTCACACGTCAATGTGAATATTCATATTGTAAAATATGAATGTTCACATCACCAAATTGTTAACCATTCAAAAAATATTTGTAAGGGTAAAAATGTCCATAAAATACCTTAAATATGAAAAGTAGGGTTTGGTAGATCAAATGTTTAAATAATAAGACTTATTGGAATACAAGAATATCTCGTGGACTAATTAGAATACAAATATTTGAAAATATTTATAGTTTATCATTTTCTATATGTTTATATTTATTTTTGATAAAGAGGAAAATAACAACAAATTTAGCTAAAATGCACATATATTTGTACGACTAGAAGATAGCTAAAGTAGATAGCTTTCTTGGAGTGTATATTAAAAAAATGACTAGCTAAAATAATAAAGTGAAATTTTAAATAGTTATTTTGACTATCCTTGCTGGAGATGCTCTAATAGACGATTTTTTCTCAACATCAAATAGCCATATAAGTAAAGGTATTTCACACATCATTTGGATCTCCTCCCAAAAAAACAAAAAAAATAAAATAACTTCACAATACTAATTTCTCAAGGTTAGAAACTTTTAATGGTGATTGTTTCAACAGCAAATCTATCTCAGAATGAAATCTTCAAACTTTTTTAGCCCTAAACAGTCCTTCGTTTGGCAATGTAGTTTGGAGCTAAAATAGCCACATTCGTCCAAAATTAACTAAGTAGCCACTAGCAAACAAAACACCATCACATGCCCACAAACAACTCAGCGCTTGGTGAATTTACCAAACTACCCCAGGCGAATCTGCTTCACTTTCACACAAGCACCAATTCACACCACTAGCAAACAAAATAGCCACATCATTTTGCACGTCATCTTAAAATAAAAACATAAAAAATCCTTTTCCAAAAAAGAAAACAAATAAAAAAAATAAATAAATAAATAAAAGGCATAAAAATAAAATTGAAATTACCATTTTCCATGTCATTTAAAATAGAAAACATGAAAAAGCATTTTCCAAAAAAAAAAAATTAATCAAAAAAACAAGAAGAAGAAAGACAATAAAATAAAATTGAAATTTTCCAAGTCATTTAAAATAAAAAACATGAAAAAGCATTTTCCAAAAAAAAAATTAATCAAAAAAACAAGAAGAAGAAAGACAATAAAATAAAATTGAAATTTTCCACGTCATTTAAAATAAAAAACATGAAAAAGCATTTTCCAAAAAAAAAATTTAATCAAAAAATAAACCCAAAAAAAGACAATAAAATAAAACCGAAATTAGCATTTTCACGTCATTTAAAAAAACCATAAGAAATCCTTTTCCAAAAACAAAAAACAAAATTTTAAAAAAATTGAAATTATCATTTTCCACATCATTTGAAAAAAAAAAACATAATAAAGCCTTTTCCAACAAAAAAAAAAACAAAGAAAAGAAAAGAAAAAAAAAGAAAAGAAAAACACATTAAAATGAGATCGAAATTAGCATTGTCAACATCATTTAAATTTTTTAAAAAAAAACATGAAAAATCCTTTTCGAAAAAAAAAAACAAATTAAACATCAAAAAAAAGTCAATAAAATGAAACCGAAATTAACAGTTTCCACGTTATTTCAAAAAAAAAAAACACGAAAAAGTCTTTTCCAAAACAAAAAACAAATTAATATAAAAAAAATATATGAAAACAACATATCACCCAAATTTACATTTTCCACGTCATGTTCAAACAAACAAAACATAAAAAAGTCTTTTCCAAAAAAAAAAAAAAAAAAAGCAAATTTGAAAAAAAAAAGAAAAAGAAAACAGTACACTGACGTGATGGGCTCAACTGCCTAGCAGTTTGCTACTTTCACCCCAAGGACAGTTAGGTAATTTCACATGTGGACATCTCACAAAAAAATCAAAAAATTGAAAACTCAAAAAGAGTTAAAAAGGCTATCCATCCCACTTTTTCACCTCTTCAGCCTCCTACACAATCACAAATTCGCTATGAATTCCAATTTTCAACGAAATCTAAGAATAAACTAGGCAATTGTCAAACAAATGCAAAATGAATGCGAAAATTTGATGAGAAAGAAGAAGAAGAGGAAGATTACTGTGGGTGTTGATTTCTGACCACACAACTAAACGGGGAACTCAGCTGGAGTGCATCGGCAGAATAGATTAAGCCCGAACATCTGTCAATAAGAATATGAGAATACCACGGTAGTTCGTCCACCCGGGGGCACTCCGATGATCAAGTCAGTAATCTTATCTCTCACAGATATCAACACAAGTACTTAAACTTCAACAATGAAAGCATAAAAGCATCTCAAATAAAGCATACCTTAGACCCACGAGGGTGCTTTACTTTTATAATGATCAATGTCCAACTTCTCCTAGAAGTCTTACTTTATGGGACTCTATTCTTTATAAAGATAACATTTATCACAACTCACACTATTCAGATTAAGATGAACTCCCTCAAGAGTCTCATCTCTATCCAAATAGGTAGCTTGATGTCATCTAGGACTCTAGTCCTCTATCCAAATATCTCGAATTTCGGTATTATCGCACCATATTTCGGCACCATGGTCTGCCCACGTGGCACCTCAGCTAACAACCTCGGCCACACGGACTACCTAAAAATATGTCCCTACAACTGCCCCCTAGGTTCTATTACCTTGGCAAACTGAGGTGATGGAACCTATACATGTATTTCTCTAATCGAGATCGTGACTCGTTGGCACCAAAAACAAGGACTCAAATGTCCACTTGTCAAGAATCAAGAATCAAGAACCAAAAACCATGAACCATCATGTTTTATTTCATCTAGGTCCAACATCTCAACAGAGATCGCACTGTTAACAGAGATCATGACTTGCTAGTTCAAGAACATCAAGATCCTAGTATCAACTCATCAGAAACCAAGAATAAACAAGTTCTGCCCCCATTCAAATTCAACATCTCAACCAAGATCAACATCTCAACTGAAATCATCGTGTTAACCAAAATCACCATCTCAACCGAGATCGTCATCTCTACCGAGATCAATAGCTCAACTGAGGTCATCATGTCAACCAAGATCACCATCTCAATCGAGATCACCATATCAGCCGAGATCGTCATCTCAACCGAGATCATCATGAGATTGGAGCGTACCAATCACGTCCCCATCATGTCGCATCAATTTTGTCCCCCGCCGTCTGATGTCAGCACGGGCACGTCAGGACTCGAAATCATAACTTTTTCCCATATTTTTCTAATTCTAACAAAACCATTTCATCTTCCTATTTCGTCTCTATCTGTGTCCCTAGACTCTCATTCTCTTGGCCTCTGCAAACCATCATCGCTGTTTTTGAAGCATTCATTATTATGAAGACTCCCTTTGTGCCCAAGGTTCAAACTCTACCAGTTGAACCAGACTAACAGCCAAACAATTCATCAGCTGCTCCACACATCAACCCACCATCTCAATGGTTGTGACAACACCGACATAGCGACAATCTTGTAGCTAAAACCAGGAATAAGAAACACTGAGGTCCTAAGCTCCCAGCCTTAGACCTTGATAATTTTCCAATTGCCTTATCTGTGAGTAACCATCACCGTAACCAATGACGACATGTCTCGCCGAACTCTTTTTGAAGAAGACCTTCTTGTTGACATCCCTGATGTCATAACTGTGCAATCCACTCCATCTCTTTATAGTCAATCCAACATGCTCATGCCTCCAGTAACTCAATATCTCGAAAGAGAAGCACATGAAGTAAGTGGACCAAGTTACTGCCGCTAAAGCCGAGGCCATTGCTAAGGCCGAAAAAACAAGTCAACATGGCCTGCAACAAAGGCTATTATCTTGAGTAGATGACAGCCCTCAAAAAGATGTCTGTCCCCGAGAACTCACCCCTCTGTGATATGGGTCAGCTCAATGTCCCTTTCCCTCCCTCTCTAAATCAATCTGAGGATGAGGCCGAGGAAGTAGAAGAGGCCAAGACGAGGAGACCGGAGACAAGGAAGAGGCCGAGGCTGAGGTTGCCGAGAAAGAATCTGAAGCTACTGCTGGGGCCAAGTCCCCAACTCTGAATGAGCAAGTCCTTGACTTAACTCAGGATGAGGAGGATAAGATTTAAAAGACCACTTTTGACGCCAAGGTCGAGACTGTCAACAAGAGCCTAAATGACACACTGCGTGAGATCGATGTTGAGGTCCAAGCTGAAAAATCTGCCCAGCTGTCTGCCGAGGCTGACACAACGCCAATTGCCAAGGCAGGGCAGACTGTGGAAAATGCATGAACTTTGGTTTTTCCTCCTTTTTGTACTTTTCCTTCTTACTTCTGGACAGTTGTAATCTTTTGTTTGAAAAATGTTAGCTTTATATTTGGCTGATGTGCCCCTTTTGTCTTTGTAGATGAACAAATAATCTTTTATGCCAGGCCAAAGTTCCTTTTTGTATCTGAACAAGTTTCTTTTCTAAATGCAAGTCTTATATTTTCTTCCAAGTGTTGAATGTATGCCTTCCTAACTTAGAATATTTTTGCATTTCTTCAAAGTGTACCTTAACTATATAATAACTTTGGGATACAATATCTCGGATAAACCTTGATTGTTTGCCTCGGCTAACACTTTAAAAATAAAAATAATTTTACAAGTGTTATTGCTTTTTTACCTCCATACACTATCTTCTATTAAGACTTCACCCTTTCTAAGTTTTGACAACCTGGTTGGTTACCTCAGGTAACATGTACCTTGGATACTTTATTTATCATTGCATCGGTTAACTCCAACTTGTAAATTTCTTCGAAATTTCAACAAGTGTTAAGCCCATTTCTGAAAATTTCAACAAGTGTCAAACTCTTAAGTTTGTTCATCACTCTAGCTCTCTGCCCCCTAATGTGAACTTAAGTGAGTAGAAATAAATAATCATTCTCTCATCTGAATGCAAATTAAATACAACATGAGCATACTGAATAAAATGCTCGAAGGCTTACATCGTTTATTTAAAGAATCAAAAAGAAGGGTGTAACCCTTTTACAATAATGGCATTCCGCCAACATAAAAGAGGCCCCGTAGCCAACAAATAAGAAGATCCAAAATCTTGTAGCACATCCTGCTTATTACCTAAAAAAGATTCAACAACGTGGGATGAACATATAGTCCAGTAGGGATCTCAACATGATCCTCAACAATAACAACTTACAAATAACTATGATCATGAATGCTCAATATCATACTACGATAGTAATGTGGCAGTTTATACAAAATATACATAAGTATGAACTTTTCTCGAAAATAGTCGTTTCAGTCAACATTATAAACGATTCATCTTCCTTTTCTTTTCATTACCTCTTGTTCCCAAACTTTCATAACAATACCAACTTAGAAAACAATTCCACTAAGCCCATTACTTTTCTCCCATTTTCCATACTTACAACAGGTTTTTCCTTTTTCAAAACATACTTTCAAATACCCAATTTTCCTCCACACTTTCCCAAAATCTCATAATGGCATTTTGGTTTATTCCCAACACATTCATATCTATACATGCATGCCTTTAATAGAAAGGTGATAACAAATTATCAACATGTATAAAATCAACAAATGAGGCAACTCGGCCCTCCAAAACTATAACCATCGCAATCCATGATATACTCAGGTATACCGAGACAATAATAATAAAGCTCTACTCTACCTGCCATAAGCACGGTAAGTTAAGGATACACCTTACAATCAAATGACTAGCCATATTCTCCAGACACAAGCTGGAAGGTAATGATACCTAGTCCAAGTTCTCCAGGCGCTAGCTGGAAGGCACTGGTACCCCTTATTCTAAGCGCGGTATATAATACCAACCATCTCAATATAACAAAGCACAACCAATAACTGTAATACGTACACATAAACTACTCAAGATACATAAGCAATGTGTTAAAGTATATGAGCACATGGGTGTGTGGAGTACATCCCCTATCTCCTCCCACACACTGGAGTACATCACCTATCTCTTCCCTAACAATTATACATATATAATGTATCATAGCACTTCATTACGTACAATGTTCAATCAACACCGGTGTAATGCAAACACAACAATTCAATACAACAATGTCATCCTCCACCGATGACCAAGGACAAAACCTCTAGATGCATGTATTCAATACACCTATTAGAAGACTCAACTATCATGAGATCATAAACCCAACAACAACGCTAGTACGATAGGCAAAGGTAAAACCCCAAATGTGGGTATTCAACACTCAAGACATATAGTTCAATTTCCATATTCATTCTCCGAGACTCACATAGAGTTAACATTTCATTTTCCATTTTCAAGGTCAACTTTCATAAACTTTCCAAATCAACAAGTTACACCACTTATTCCCAAAAACACTTTTCTCATTCACAAAATCAATTTCATTCTTTTTATTTTACAAAATCAATTCCATGGATAATAAAAGTCATAATCTAACTCGGTTCAATACATTCATTTCAAAACAACCCCAAAGCTATAGTTAATCCTATAGGCATTAATACCTCCACCCAACTCATATTAACAATAGTAATTTACAATTATTGTTCAATCAACCTCCCTCTTTAATTTACCAAAACAAAATATAATTTAGGACTTTTTCTTCTTTCCACAACAACATGCTAATTTACACTCCAATTAACCCAAAGAACTATCAATGATAAATTAATCATTCTCAAACAACCAACCATAGGTTCCCTCACATGGTTTTCAAAGAAATTCAACATTATATGATTTTCATGCAATACAAAACTACCACATGTCTATCTATAGACGGAGTATTGAAAAGGAACAAGGAGAATCCCTACCTCAAATGGAGAACCCAAGGGGAAGAAGAGCCAAACTCGGAAATGCTCCAATCCCAAAGTTTTTCGAATCAAAACGAATCCCACGCAACCCTCTATCTTTCTTACAAAGAGATTAGGGTAGGAACACCCAAGAACTAGATCAATCCCTAGAGAGAAGGTGAGTGTAGAGAAAGAGAGAGTCGAATCTAGGGTTTGAGACAAAAAGGGGAAATCAAAAAGTGAAGAAGAAGCTGCTGCTGCGAACTGATATATACGTTCCTCGCTCGAGCGAATAAGTGGTCGCTCGAGCGACCAGACACAAAGAAACCTCGCTCGAACGCACAAAGTCTAGCTCGAGCGAACAACACGAAGCTTCAGGTCTGCAACCCAGAAGCACGCTCGAGCGAAGAAAAGCTCGCTCGAGCGAAGAACTCCAAAACATAGTCCTCACTCGCTCGAGCGCAGGAAAGCTCGCTCGAGCCAAGGCTGCGTCTGAACAAAACCTGAAGACACGAAAAGCTCGCTCAAGCGTACAAACCCCCGCTCGAGTGAATAAGCAACAACACAAGGCTCGCTCGAGCGACAAAGTCCTGGCTCGAGCGAAGAGGCTAAAAAATGGACAGCAACCATATGCTTCCAATCACAACCAACCTGAAACGAACCTGCTCAAAACATCCTATAACTCAAATACAAAGTATTGAAGGACGGAAACAAGCTAAATACAACAACCCACGTCTACGGAACCAAGTCCGAAATACAATATTCAATGGAGGGAAAACCGGGATCGCTATAATGTGCCTATGGTCTTTTGTCGAAGTTAGATTCAAACAAAGGCTTCCCGAGGTGTTTCAACCTTGGTTTCTCTGTTAATGAACGTAGTTCCATTCTGAGTTTGACTCTGCTGATACGGCAAGTCCAGGTTAATTCAACTTAGTTCAACTCCATTATATGCAAGTATAATTCAACTCTACCATATAATGAGTCTAAGTTATTCGTCATGTTTCATTCAGAAATATCGTCAACTTAGTTCAACTCTATTATATGCAAGTATAATTTGACTCTGCCATATAATAAGTCTAAGTTATTCGTCATGTTTCATTCAGAAACATCACCAACTTTGTTCAAGTCTATTATATGCAAGTATAATTCAACTCTGCCATATAATAAATCTAAGTTATTCGTCATGTTTCATTCAGAAACATCGCCAACTTAGTTCAACTCTATTATATGCAAGTATAGTTCGACTCTGCCATATAATAAGTCTAAGTTATTTGTCATGTTAAATTTAGAAACATCACCAGCTTAGTTCAACTCTATTATATACAAGTATAATTCGACTCTGGTATATAATAAGTCTAAGTTATTTGTCATGTTTTATTTAGAAACATCGCCAACTTAGTTCAACTCTATCATAGGCAAGTATAATTCAACTCTGCCGTATAATAAGTCTAAGTTATTTATCATGTTTCATTCAGAAACATCACCAACTTAGTTCAACTCTATCATATGTAAGTATAATTCAACTCTGCCATATAATAAGTCTAAGTTATTCGTCATGTTTCATTCAGAAATATCGCCAACTTAGTTCAACTCTATCATATGCAAGTATAATTCTACTCCGCATATAATAAGTCTAAGTTATTCATCATGTTTCATTCAGAAACGTTGGCAACTTAGTTCAACTCTATCATATGCAAGTATAATTCGACTCTGCCATATAATAAGTCTCAGTTATTTGTCATGTTTCATTCCAAAACATCGCCAACTTAGTTCAACTCTATCGTATGCAAGTATAATTTGACTCTGCCATATAATAAGTCTAAGTTATTCGTCATGTTCCATTCAGAAACATCGCCAACTTAGTTCAACTCTATCATATGCAAGTATAATTCAACTCTACCATATGATAAGTCTAAGTTACTCGTTATGTTCACCATGGGAACATTGCCATAAGACATTTCGGTCTTATCGCACAATCATGGATTCTAATAACATTTTCACGCTTTTTTACATAGGCTTCGACATCTTTTTGCATGTAAGATTACCAGAATCCCTATGATATAGCTTTGTAAACAAGGGATCTATCCCCTGCATGGATCTCGTGTAAAAAGTCTTTAACCTGGGAAGGATGTACACATCGCAATAGAGGTCCAGTAAAAGTCCTTTTGTACAGATGGCTTTCTGCCGATAGGCAGAACCTGGCCAATTTCAGTCTAATCTTGTGTGCTTCTTTTTTGTCTTCTAGGATTTGCGAACTGCTCATTTAGGCTAAGCTCTTGTCTTCTCGGACCTACTCATCTAGGCCGAGATCTTGTCTTCTGGGATCTGGGATTTGAGATATGGAATCTGGGATATGCTCACTTAGGCTGAGCTCTTGTCTTCTCGGACCTAATCATCTAGGCGGAGATCTTGTCTTCTAGGATCTAGGATCCAAGATTTGGAATCCGGGATCTGCTCACTTAGGCTGAGCTCTTGTCTTCTCGGACCTACTTATCTAGGCCGAGATCTTGTCTTCTGGGATCTGGGATCCGGGATCTAGAATCCGAGATCTGCTCACTTAGGCTGAGCTTTTGTCTTTTCAGACCTAATCATCTAGGCCGAGATTTTGTCTTCTAGGATCTGGGATCCGGGGATTTGGGATCTGGAATCAGGGATCTACTCACTTAGGTTGAGCTCTTGTTTTCTCAAACCTAATCATCTAGGCCGAAATCTTGTCTTCTAGGATCTGGGATCTGGGATCTGGAATTCGGGATCTGCTCACTTACGTTGAGCTCCTGTTTTCTAGGACCTAATCATCTAGGCCGAGATCTTGTCTTCTAGGATCTGGGATCCGAGATTCAGGATCAGGAATCAGGGATCTGCTCACTTAGGCTGAGCTCTTGTCTTCTCAGACCTGCTCATCTAGGTTGACATCTTGTTTTCTGGGATTTGGGATCCGGGATCTGGAATCCAAGATCTGCTCACTTAGGTTGAGTTCTTGTCTTCTCGGACCTACTCATCTAGGCCGAGATCTTGTCTTCTAGGATTTGGGATCCGGGATCTAGAATCCAGGTTCTGCTCACTTAGGCTGAGCTCTTGTCTTTTCGGACCTAATCATCTAGGCCAAGATCTTGTCTTTTGGGATCTAGGATCCGAGATCTGCTTACTCAGGCTGAGCTCTTGTCTTCTCGGATCTACTTATCTAGGCCGAGATCTTGTCTTTTGAGATCTGGGATCCGGAATCTAGAATCGGGGATCTGCTCACTTAGGCTGAGCTCTTGTCTTCTCGGACCTACTTATCTAGACCGAGATCTTGTCTTCTAGGATTTGGAATCCGAGATCTGGAATCCGAGATCTGCTCATTTAGGCTGAGCCCTTGTCTTCTCGAACCTACTCATCCAGGCCAAGATCTTGTTTTCTGGGATCTGGGATCTGGAATCCGAGATCTGCTCACTCAGGCTGATCTTTTTATACTTGAGAGTCATCTCTTTGGGAGCGCTCATGCTCCTTTATCTTTGCATTCATCCCTTCTGGAAGGGCCTTCATTCCATCAATGTTGACACATTTTTCATCTTTGCTGAACTCATCGTTGCTGAAACGTTGATATTGCACGATGATGGCAATCTATTCTAACTAAGTTTTCATAAACGGCGCCAAATTGTGAGTGTTGACTTCCGACCACACAACCAAATGGGGAACTCAACTGGAGAGCACCGGTAGAATAGATTAAGCCCGAATATCTACCAACAAGAATATGAGAATACCGTGGTAGTTCGTCCACCCAAGAGCACTTCCACGATCAAGTCAGTAATATTATCTTTCACAGATATCAATACAAGTACTTAAATTTCAACAATGAAAGCATAAAAGCATCTCAAATAAAGCATACCTTAGACCCACGAGGGTGCCTTATTTTTATAATGATCAGTGTCCAACTTCTCCTAGAAGTCTTACTTCATGGGACTCTATCCTTTACAAAGATAACATTTATCACAACTCACACTATTCAGATTAAAATGAACTCCCTCAAGAGTCTCATCTCTATCCAAATAGGTAGCTTGATATCATCTAGGACTCTAGTCCTCTATCCAAATATCTCAAATTTCAGTATTATCGCACCATATCTCGACACCATGGTCCACCCATGTGGCACCTCGGCTAACAACTTCGCCCACGGGGACTACCTAAAAATATGTCCCCACAATTACCATGGCGATCAAATCGACCATAAGCTTTGGTCAACCCTACTAGAAGAACTCCCATTGAAAAAAATCATAATAAGGGGTTGTTTGGGGTGTCCTAAATAAGTGCACTTTTTGTCTTTTTGGACTAAAAAATTGAGGTTGAAAATATGGATGTTTGGGTTAACTTTTTGACTTTTTATGGAAAAATGTGTAATAAAAAATTGTAAAAATTGATTTGTGGGGAAAAATTCGAATTGTGAGTTGTGCAGCCGTAATTGTTGATTTTTGGTGAATAGTGTTAACTTTTTAACTTTTTGAGTAATTTTTGACTTTCTGACTTTTTTACAAGTTCCTAAACTTGACCTAAATATAGTTAGATGTGTGGTTCATTATTTTTTCCTACAACTTTAATTCTAATCATAACTGCAGAAAATTATAAGGTATTTCTGAAATACCAAGTAGCTATACTCGTTTACCAATTATCATTCATCATATTTTCTCATGTTTTTCAATTATGGAATCTTTTGGGAAGTAGCTTTTTATCTAACTTTTACCTTTTTATCTATTTTGAGTCATATCATCTCTCACATTTTTTACTTATAAAATAACAAAATAAACTATAAAAAGTCAGCGTTTTACCAACTTTTCAAAACACTCATATCTAGCATAAAATCATAATAATTTACCTTATCTACTAATCATAATCAGCTTGCTTGGTTCCAATTTTCCAAAAACACTTTTCCAAAAATTCTACTTTCTTATTTTCCGTATTTTTTTGTTTTTACTAATTTTTTTTAATATTTTAAGCAATTTTTTTATTTTTTAGACACACCTAGCATAAATACATTTAAAAAGTAAAAAAATTGTAAAAAAAATCTTTTAAAAATTCACTAAATACCAAAAGTACAAAAAAAATACAAGAATTCAGTATATTTTTTGTATTTCTATGTATTTATTAATATTTTAAAATATTTTTTCACAAATTTTTTACTTTTTAGATACATTTAAATAAGGTGCATCTAAAAAAGTAAAAAAAAATGTTTAAAATTTTAAAAATATTCACTAAAAATAAAAAAAACACGAAAACTAAAAAACTCAATTTTTAAAAAATTTAATCTAAAAAACTCAAACCAAACACACTGAATATTATAGAAGATCACGTAGCCTTACTTTGGAAGGGTCCAATAATCACCCTGTAAATGCATGCAATGCATTTTTTTAAGATTCTTTTAACCTTCAGCTTTTGCAAGGAAAATTAATTATTTATGTTTGAGCTGACCCTTTAATTTTTAGTTTCTGACAATGAATTCAATGGTTAACATTTAATTTAATATTAAAAAGTGTGTAAAAAGTGTTTTAAAAATATATAAAAATATTAAAAAATATATTAATTTCAATAAAATTACATTAAAAAGTGTCTTAATATTTTTAATTTTTTGTGTTTTACTTGTTGGCAAGACTATTTTTTTAAAATAAAGTATTAAAAAAATAAATATTCAAGATAAAAATTAATTTTGATATGAAAAATAAGTTAACAATTTCTAATAACTTTTTTTTTTATTTAAAAAAAGCTTATTTTATTCGGTCCAAAATTAATAATCGTAAAAAAAAAAAAAAAGGCTTCCAAGGTTAAATGAAGAGTTAAGTTTGATGTGTAAAAAAATTTATCAAATACAATGATTTTTTTAATTAAATTGAATGAAAACTGTTATTTTTGTGATTTGTAATATTGTTGACTTATTTTAAATGACATGTTTTATTACTTTGAATATTTAGTTCAAAACTTTGTTAGTGAGCTCATTAAACAATAGCATTGGTTATCATTTGGGTTGTTTTTAGGTATAAGTTGGTTTTTTTACTTATTATGGAAAAAAAATGTGTAGAAAAATAAATAGGTGATATAATCCAAATAAGTCAATAAGTTTAGGGTTGGCTTAACCTTTAAACCATCAAAGCTAATGTTTTAGGCCACAAATATTACCAAGGCCCCAAATTCTTAAAAATTATAATTAAGACTTATACAATTTTATCATTCTTTTGTTTAAAAAAAAAAAAAGGCTCCACCCATTAAGAAAGAATGTCTAAAATTATGAGTAATGATATATAAATTAACAATTTTTATAAAAATTTATTACTCTTGGACGTGACACACTACAAAAAAAATTGTTTTTTGCAAACGCCGTCTCAAAAGCTATTTGCGACGGTATTTTTTCTTTTTGCGACGGCAAGTGGGGATCGCAACAAGGGGGGTTGCAAAAGACCTTTAGCGACGGCACTTGCCGTCGCCATTGTTTTTACGACGAGAATATCTCTTTTTTGCGACGGCAAATTTCTGTCGGCGATTATGGATAAAGATCTGGGCTTTTTTGTGACGGCACAAGCTTTCCGTCGCTAAAATAGATATTTGCCACGGCAAAATTCCGTCGCAAAAAATGGCGTCGCAAAAAATGTCGGCGTTAATGACTATTGGCGACGGCAATTGCACCGTCGCTAAAGCCTTGTTTCTCAAATAAATTCAACACCTTTTGCGACGGTATGGCTGCCGTCGCAAAAAGCCTGGCACAGTTTTTTTTTTTTTTTTTTTGCGACTGGGTGTTCTGCCGTCTCAAAAAAAATTAAAAAAAAAAACCTGTTTTACAATTATTTAAAATATAAAAATAACCTGTAATGTTGGCAAATGATATAATAATATAAATACATAAATAAAATAACTACTGTTGGCAAGTGAAAAATAGCTAAAAAATAATCAAAAAATTACATAATAATATAAATCCATACATAAACAAAAGTTGGCAAATGATAAAAATTCCTAATGTTGGTCACATAATACATACATAATGTTGGTCACAAATTTAAATAACATAAATCAAAATTAAAACCAAAAGTTTTCGTCTTGATTCTTTCGTGACTTACAAAAACAGAAGTTGGTCATAATCTTTACGCGCCCACATTCCACACGAAGCAAACTGCTACTCAGGAAATATCTGAAAAAAATAAAATAAAAATAATTAATAACAATATAATGGTGTTAATATTTTAATTACAGAAAAATATAAAAAAATTAACTACCATATAATTAGAAAGATAGTTTAGTAAATAATTTTGACTAGCCTAAAGTGAAATCCGGCTCTAACCCCCAAACCGAGAACCCGATTCGAGCCCCGTCTTCTCCCACAAGTCTCTCGTGCCTAGGCGGTCGTGTGTGCCAAGTTTCATGCTAAATCGATGCCGTTTGGTGATTTTGGGGCATTAACACCTCGAATTCAAATTTTATAAGGAACTACTTTTGCTTCCTAAGCAACTGAATTCGAAGAGTTACACGCTCCAAAATCGGCCAAACGGGTCGGTTATGATGAAAACTTGGCTAAACGCGCCTAGGCACGAGACTTGTAGGAGAAGACGGGCTGAACGTGGTCGGTTTGGAGTTTGATCCGGATTTCACTTAGGCAACTAGTTCTTAAGAAACTTGAATTCGAGAGTTAAAGCTCAAATCACCAAGGCGTCCGGTTAATGCACGAAATTGCAACAGCACGACGCTAGCACGAGAGACTTGTGGGAGAACGGGGCCGAATCGGTCACCGTTTGGGCAGTTGGAGCCGAATTTCACTTTAGGCAAGCTGTTCTTAAGAAACTTAATCTGACGGAGTAACGCTCCAAAATCACCAACGCATCGGTTGACGAAACTTGGCAACACACACCGCTATGGCACGAGAGCTTTGGATAAGAACGCGGCCGAACGGTTCCCGTTTGGGAGTTGGACGGATTTCACTTTGGCAAACTAGTTCCTTAAAAAACTTGAAATTCGAGAGTTAGCCCAAAATCACCAAACGCGCGTTGCACGAAACTTGGGCACACACGAGCGCTAGGGCGAGAGATCTGTGGGAGAAGACGAGGCTCGAATCAGTTCCCGTTGGGAGTTTGGAGCGATTTCACTTTAGGCAATTATTCCTTAAGAAACTTGAATTCGAGGAGTAACGCTAAAATCACCAAACGGCGTCGTTTAGCACGAAACTTTCACACGAGATCGCTGGAACGAGAGACTTGTGGGAAGGGCTCGAATCGGTTCCCGTTTGGCAGTTGAGCCGATTTCACTTTAGGCAAACTATTTCTTAAGAAACTTGATTCGAAGAGTAAAACGTCAAAATCACCAAACGCGTCGGTTAGCAATAACTTGGCAACCACCGACGCCTAGGCACGAGAGACTATTGAGAGAAGAGGGCTCGAATCGGTTCACGGTTTGTGATTAGAGCCAGATTTCACTTTGGGCAACTAGTTCTTAAGAAACTTGAATTCGAGGAGTAACGCCCAAAATCACAAGGCGGTTTAGCACGGAACTTGGCCACACACCGCTAGCACGGAGACTTGTGGAGAAGACGGGTGCTCGAATCGGTCTCCGTTTGGAAGTTGAGGGATTTCACTTTTAGGCAAGCTAGTTCCTTAAGAAACTTGAATTTGAAGAGTTACGCCCAAAACACAACGGCGTCGTTTGGATGAAACTTGGACACACGACCGCCTAGGCATGAAGACTTGTGGAGAAGACGGGGCTCGAATCGGTCGGTTGGGGATTGGAGCCGGATTTCACTTTAGGCAAACTAGTTCTAAAAACTTGAATTCGAGATTAACGCTCCAAAATACAAACGGCGTCGGTTAAAGCGAAACTGGCACACCAGCCTAGGCATGCGAGAGACTTGGCGGAGAAACGGGGTGAATCGTCCGGGTTTGGGAAGTTGAGGCGGATTTCACTTAGGCGCTAGCTTCTTAAGAAACTTGAATTCGAGAGTTAACGATCAAATCACCAAACGGCGTCGGTTTAGTCACGAAATTGGCACACCACCGCCTAGGCAGAAGGACTGTTGGAGAAGAGGGGATCGAATCGGGTTCCCGGTTTGGAGTTGAGCGATTTCACTTTGGCAACTACTTCTTAAGACTTGATTCGAGATTTAACATCCAAAACACCAAACGGCGTCGGTTTAGACGTAACTTGCACACACGACCGCTACACGGAGACTTGTGAGAGAAGACGGGCGAATCGGGGTTCCCGTTGGGAGTTGAGCGGTTTCATTTAGCAACTATTCTTAAGAAACTTAAATTCGAGAGTTAAAACGCCCAAATCACCAGAACGGCGTCGGTTTAGCGAAACTTGGCACACACAACCGCCTAGCACGAGAGACTTGTGGGAGACGGGGCTCGAATCGGTTCCCGTTTGGAAGTTGAGCCGGATTTCACTTAGGCAAACTAGTTCTAAAAACTTGAATTCGAGGAGTTAACGCTCAAAATCACAACAGGTCGGTTTAGCACGAAATTGGCACACACACCGCCTAGGCGGAGAGACTTGTGGAGAAGACGGGCTCGAATCGGGTCCGTTTGGGAGTTGGAGCGGATTTCACTTTGGGCAAACTATCTTAAGAAACTTGAATCGAGGAGTTAACGCCCAAAATCACAAACGGCGTCGGTTTAGCAGAAACTTGCACACACCGACCGCTAGGCACGAGAGACTGTGGGAGAAGACGGGCTCGAATCGGTTCCCGTTGGGAGTTGGAGCCGATTTCACTTGGCAACTATTTATAAAGAAACTGAATTCGAGAGTTAACGCCAAAATACAAACGGATCGTTAGCACGAAACTGGCACATCACCGCCTAGGCACGAGAGACGTGGGAAGACGGGCTCGAATCGGGTCCCGTTGGGATTGTAGCCGGATTTCACTTGGCAAACTATTCTTAAGAAACTTTGAATCGAGAGTTAAGCTCAAAATCACCAAAACGGCGTCGGTTATGCACGAAACAGGGCACACACGCGCTAGGCATGTAGACTTGTGGAGAAGACGGGCTCGAATCGGTTTCGCGATTTGGGAGTTTGACGGATTTCACTTAGGCCAACTATTCCTGAAAGAAATTGAATCGAAGAGTAACAGCTCAAAACACACAACGGCGTCGGTTTAGCATGAAAAC
>NW_021025700.1:1137852-1166788 GCF_004153795.1 Camellia sinensis
TCTTGTTTTTCAAGATATTTCCGAGTAGCAGTTGGCTTCGTGGTAGAATGTGGCGTCAGTAGATTGATGACAATTTGTTTTGTAACCACGAAGAATAAGACTGAAAACTTTTTGGTTTTGATTTTGATTTTATGTTTATTTAAATTTGTGACAACATTATGTATTGGTATTATGCGACGTATGTAGTGGCCATAATTTTATTGTTTATGAATTTTTATTATAATAGAATATATAGAACATAATAGAATAGGCAATTTTATTAATTTTCACTAATTTAGTCTTTTTGTTTATGTACGTTTATACTAATTATTGTAATATTTTCAATTTATTTTTATAGTCTTATTTTTTATCATAATACAGGTTATTTAATTTTTTAATAAATTTAATTTCAGCCAGGTTTATTTTTTTTTTTTTGAGACGGGAGAAGGAACCACGATCGGCAAAAAAACAATTAATAGGGCTTATTGCGACGGCACAACACAGTCGCAAAAAGCTGTCCATTCGGGAGAAATCAATCCCCCTTAATAACCATATAATGGTGTTAATATTTTAATTACAGAAAAATATAAAAAAATTAACTACCATATAATTAGAAAGATAGTTTAGTAAATAATTTTGACTGGACCGAAATCCGGCTCTAACTCCCAAACCGGGAACCTGATTCGAGCCCCGTCTTCTCCCACAAGTCTCTCGTGCCTAGGCGGTCGTGTGTGCCAAGTTTCGTGCTAAACCGACGCCGTTTGGTGATTTTGGGGCGTTAACTCCTCGAATTCAAGTTTCTTAAGGAACTAGTTTGCCTAAAGTGAAATCCGGCTCTAACTCTCAAACTAGGAACCCGATTTGAGCACCGTCCTCTCCCACAAGTCTCTCATGCATAGGCGGTAGTGTGTGCCAAGTTTCGTGCTAAACCGACGCCGTTTGGTGATTTTGGGGTGTTAACTCCTCGAATTCAAGTTTCTTGAGGAACTAGTTTGCCCAAAGTGAAATCCGGCTCCAACTCCTAAACCGGGAACCCGGTTCGAGCCCCGTCTTCTCCCACAAGTCTCTCGTGCCTAGGCGGTCGTGTGTGCCAAGTTTCGTGTCAAACCGACGCCGTTTGGTGATTTTGGGGCATTAACTCCTCGAATTCAAGTTTCTTAAGGAACTAATTTGCCCAAAGTGAAATCCTGCTCCAACTCCCAAACCGGGAACCCGATTCGAGCCCCGTCTTCTCCCACAAGTCTCCCGTGCCTAGGCGGTCGTGTGTACCAAGTTTCGTGCTAAACCGACGCCGTTCCGTGATTTTGGAGCGTTAACTCCTCGAATTCAAGTTTCTTAAGGAACTAGTTTGCCCAAAGTGAAATCCGGCTCTAACTCCCAAACCGGGAACCCGATTCGAGACCCGTCTTCTCCCACAAGTCTCCCGCGCCTAGGCGGTCGTGTGTACCAAGTTTCGTGCTACACCGACGCCGTTTGGTGATTTTGGAGCGTTAACTCCTCAAATTCAAGTTTCTTAAGGAACTAGTTGGCCTAAAGTGAAATCCGGCTCTAACTCCCAAACTGGGAACCCGATTTGAGCCCCGTCTTCTCCCACAAGTCTCCCGTGCCTAGACAGTCGTGTGTGCCAATTTTCGTGCTAAACCGACACCGTTTGGTGATTTTGTAGCGTTAACTCCTCGAATTCAAGTTTCTTAAGGAACTAGTTTGCCCAAAGTGAAATCCGGCTCCAACTCCTAAACCGGGAACCCGATTCGAGCCCCGTCTTCTCCGACAAGTCTCTCGTGCCTAGGCGGTCGTGTGTGCCAAGTTTCGTGCCAAACCGACGCCGTTTGGTGATTTTGGGGCATTAACTCCTCAAATTCAAGTTTCTTAAGGAACTAATTTGCCCAAATTGAAATTCGGCTCCAACTCCCAAACCGGGAACCCGATTCGAGCCCCGTCTTCTCCCACAAGTCTCCCGTGCCTAGGCGGTCGTGTGTACCAAGTTTCGTGCTAAACCGACGCCGTTTCGTGATTTTGGAGCGTTAACTCCTCGAATTCAAGTTTCTTAAGGAACTAGTTTGCCCAAAGTAAAATCCGGCTCTAACTCCCAAACCGGGAACCCGATTCGAGACCCGTCTTCTCCCACAAGTCTCCCGTGCCTAGGCGGTCGTGTGTACCATGTTTCGTGCTATACCGACGTCGTTTGGTGATTTTGGAGCGTTAACTCCTCGAATTCAAGTTTCGTAAAGAACTAGTTGGCCTAAAGTGAAATCTGGCTCTAACTCCCAAACTGGGAACCCGATTCGAGCCCCGTCTTCTCCCACAAGTCTCCCGTGCCTAGGCAGTTGTGTGTGCCAAGTTTCATGCTAAACCGACACCGTTTGGTGATTTTGTAGCGTTAACTCCTCGAATTCAAGTTTCTTAAGGAACTAGTTTGCCTAAAGTGAAATCCGGCTCTAATTCCTAAATCGGGAACCCGATTTGAGCCCCATCTTCTCCCACAAGTCTCTCGTGCCTAGGCTGTCGTGTGTGCGAAGTTTCGTGCTAAACCAACGCCGTTTGGTGATTTTGGGGCGTTAACTCCTCGAATTCAAGTTTCTTAAGGAACTAGTTTGCCTAAAGTGAAATCCGGCTCCAACTCCCAAACCGGAAACCCGATTCGAGCCCCGTCTTCTCCCACAAGTCTCTCGTGCCTAGGCGGTCGTGTGTGCCAAGTTTCGTACTGAACCGACGCCGTTTGGTGAGTTTGGGGCGTTAACTCCTCGAAGTCAAGTTTCTTAAGGAACTAGTTTGTCCAAAGTGAAATCCGGCTCCAACTCCCAAACTGGGAACCCGATTCGAGCCCCGTCTTCTCCCACAAGTCTCCCGTGCCTAGGCGGTCGTGTGTGCCAAGTTTCGTGCTAAACCAACGCCGTTTGCTGATTTTGGAGCGTTAACTCCTCGAATTCAAGTTTCTTAAGGAACTAGTTTGCCAAAAGTGAAATCCGGCTCTAACTCCCAAACCAGGAACCCGATTCGAGCCCCATCTTCTCCCACAAGTCTCCCGTGCCTAGGCGGTCGTGTGTGCCAAGTTTCGTGGTAAACCGACGCCGTTTGGTGATTTTGGAGCGTTAACTCCTCGAATTCGAGTTTCTTAAGGAACTAGTTAGCCTAAAGTGAAATCCGGCTCTAACTCCCAAACCGGGAACCTGATTCGAGCCCCGTCTTCTCCCGCAAGTCTCTCGTTCCTAGGCGGTCTTGTGTGCCAAGTTTCGTGCTAAACCGACGCCATTTGGTGATTTTGGGGCATTAACTCCTCGAATTCAAGTTTCTTAAGGAACTAGTTTGCCTAAAGTGAAATCCGGCTCTAACTCCCAAACCGGGAACCCGATTCGAGCCCCGTCTTCTCCCACAAGTCTCCCGTGCCTAGGCGGTCGTGTGTGCCAAGTTTCGTGATAAACCGACGCCGCTTGGTGATTTTGGAGCGTTAACTCCTCGAATTCAAGTTTCTTAAAGAAGTAGTTTGCCTAAAGTGAAATCCGGCTCTAACTCCCAAACCGGGAACCCGATTCGAGCCCCGTCTTCTCCCACAAGTCTCCCGTGCCTAGGTGGTCGTGTGTGCCATGTTTCGTGCTAAACTGACGCCGTTTGGTTATTTTGGAGCGTTAACTCCTCGAATTCAAGTTTCTTAAGGAACTAGTTTGCCCAAAGTGAAATCCGGCTCTAACTCCCAAACCGGAAACCCGATTCGAGCCTCGTCTTCTGCCATAAGTCTCTCATGCCTAGGCTGTCGTGTGTGCCAAGTTTCGTGCTAAACTGACGTCGTTTCGTGATTTTGGGGCTTAACTCCTCGAATTCAAGTTTCTTAAGGAACTAGTTTGCCCAAAGTGAAATCCGGCTCCAACTCCCAAACCGGGAACCCGATTCGAGCCCCGTCTTCTCCCACAAGTCTCTCGTGCCTAGGCGGTCGTGTGTGCCAAGTTTCGTGCTAAACCGACGCCGTTTGGTGATTTTGGGGCGTTAACTCCTCAAATTCAAGTTTCTTATGGAACTAGTTTGCCCAAAGTAAAATCCGGCTCCAACTCTTAAGCCGGGAACCCGATTCGAGCCCCGTCTTCTCCCACAAGTCTCCCGTGCCTAGGCGGTCGTGTGTGCCAAGTTTCGTGCTAAACCGACGCCGTTTGGTGATTTTGGGGCTTTAACTCCTCGAATTCAAGTTTCTTAAGGAACTAGTTTGCCTAAAGTGAAATCCGGCTCTAACTCCCAAACCGGGAACCCGATTCGAGCCCCGTCTTCTCCCACAAGTCTCCCGTGCCTAGGCGGTCGTATGTGCCAAGTTTCGTGTTAAACCAACACCGTTTGCTGATTTTGAAGCGTTAACTCCTCGAATTCAAGTTTCTTAAGGAACTAGTTTGCGTAAAATGAAATCCGGCTCTAACTCCCAAATCGGGAACCCGATTCGAGCCCCGTCTTCTCCCACAAGTCTCCCGTTCCTACGCGGTCGTGTGTGCCAAGTTTCGTGCTAAACCGACGCCGTTTGCTGATTTTGAAGCGTTAACTCCTCGAATTCAAGTTTCTTAAGGAACTAGTTTGCCTAAAGTGAAATCCGGCTCTAACTCCCAAACCGGGAACCCGATTCGAGCCCCGTCTTCTCCCACAAGTCTCTCGTGCCTAGGCTGTCGTGTGTTCCAAGTTTCGTGCTAAACCGACGCCGTTTGGTGATTTTCGGGCGTTAACTCCTCTATCCTTCAAATTTCTGTTTCGTCTTGCTGATATACAAAGTTTATTTATAAAATGATAAATTAAATGTAGTACAAAAAAATAGTAAATATAGCATTATTGTCAAGCTTCTTGGTAGTATCATAGGTTTTTTTTAAGAATCCTGCTAACGACCACGTAATAAAAGTTGGTTAGAATAAAATAATATCCAAAAAAGATTAAAGTTTTGATACATATAATTTTTACATATTTCAATATAATTTTTATACATATACAAGCATTTTCTCATGCAATGCAAAGTGGTACAGGTGATTCTGGTGCCAGGACTGCTTTCTCAAGAAACAAGACCAGCTAGGATACACAAAAATTTGAAGGATAGAGGACCTCTGGCCTGTCTTCCCCTCCAGCTAAAACAATTAGAAAAAAGAACAAATATATATATATATATATATATATATATATTGTAATTCAAAACCAATTAGAAAAAAGTAATGCCTATTCTCTAAATTTTGATTAAACATATTTTATGCCAGTTAATGTGGCCACCAAATAATGTAGTGACAGGCAAACCAGCTCATAGAATTAAGACCACAGCCCCGTTTTCATCACCATCGTTGCCCGAGGAAGGAGAGGGAATACTGTTGCCTAAATGGCCATTGGACAAAAGAAGACAAAAAAATAATAATAATAATTGTATTGATGGTAAATCACCACTAGTAGTAAATAATGATCTATATATTAGAAAGTTGAGCTTCAGTCTGTAATAGAAGCAAAGAGTAGTAAATAATGATCTCTGTATCAACTATCTTTTCTACTGAAATCTGCACAGCTATATATTATGCACAAGGGAAAACAGAAATTCGATATCACTCTTACTCCTTTCATAGGCCTCCATATTATGTGAGAAGCTGCTTCACGTGATTAGAGGGAGAGAGAGAGAGAGAGAGCATACGCTGAGTGAGAAAGTCGTCGCCAGTACGGCCCTCGCTGTCGTCGTCGCCGCACCACCGCTACCTTGGTCGCCGTTCGTCGATTGTCCAGAGGGGGAAAAAGTTCGCCGTTTCGTCGTTTGGGGATTTCGAACATTTAGGGATTTCGACCCAAATGTGACCGCCAAGATGAAAGGGAAGAGCAGCAAATTTTTTTCACTTTTTGCGACGGTAAATTTTGCCCCGTCGCAAGTGATAACTTATTAGAGCTAACGACGCCGTTTTAATAAGCTTTTTTGGCGACGGACATTTTGCCGTCGCAAATGAACCACTAATTTGCGACAGCCAACTCATGCCGTCTCAACAAAAAAATTTTTTGCAACGACAACAAACGCCGTCGCTAATACTTCCGTATTTTTATCCCTATTCGTGTAGTTTTATTGCCGACGGTAAAATGCCGTTGCTAAAGATCTTATTTGCGACGGTATAAAACGCCGTCGCTAAAAATCATTTTTTGCGACGGTAATCGCGCCGTCGCAAAAACTTCCGTGTTTTTTACTTCCTTTTCTTGTAGTGACATCTTTCTTACAAATTGTATAGCACTTTTCTTTTCTTTATAATATTATTGTAGTAGATCTCATTTCAAGTTCTAAAATTTTATTGCTTAATGATCAATCAATAAAAACAAAAAAAAACACTAATAAAAATTATGAGTTTGTGTAGTATTTTCCTTTCCAAATATGTTGTTGTGTGTGACAATAGAAAATATTACATTTTCACCTTTCTCAATGCTTTGAGAAAGTTGATAATGAGACATTACAATTTCTGAAGGATTTTTAGAATTAATTGAAGTATTAATCTATGTAAGAAAAAAAATTCGGTCCTTTTCAAATGTTTGTATTATTAACAAATTGGCATAAAAGAGATTAAGGGGATTAACTATACTACTAATTCAAAAAAAATATATCAACAAAACTTGATACGAAGATTTAATTGATAATTTCGTATATCAAAATATTAGAAAAATAACTTTTACATAATAATTTTATATAACATTAAAAATTTGTAAAAAGTATCATTGCAACCAATTACTTTAGGCCTTAATTTATCTTGAGTGGATCTTAAATAAATTAATAAATTAAAATTTTTAAATGTTGTCAAAAAAAAAAGTACCTTAGAGCATCTCCAACGGTTGAACAAATTTTTTATCAAATTTGAGTAAAAAAAAGACATTTGACTCAATATGATATCAATCACTCCAACGGTATACTATAGCTTTCATCAAAACACATTAGATGTCCAGAGGGACGACCGGCCGGTCGACTGGAAAGAGCAAAATCTGTACAATTCTGTTTCAAGCTTGATGGTCATTCGGGGGGTTGACCCCGGGTTCGACCGGGTGATCGACCTCCCAATGTAAAATCTGTACAAAATTTTGCGAAAATCGGTCATCCGGTAGTAAAAATACAACGGTAATTAATAGTATTTTGGTGAATGACCCAGCGCATTCTCATTTTGGTGAAACTTTTAGTGAATTCTCAATTTAATATCCATTTGGTAAAACCGTTAGAGCCATAAAAGTGATAATTTTTCATCAAATTCAAATCTGATGGTGAATTTGGTTCACTGTTGGAAATGGTCTTACCCATTATTTATTGTACCTTCACAGTTGTCCTTTTTTTTTTGTTTTTTTTGTTTTGTTTTTGAACCGTTCACAATTGTCCTTGGAACACCTATTAATATTTACTTTTAATATTAAAAAATGTGGCGTGTGAATAAATACACCCAAATAAAGCTATAAAAAATAAGGATAAATTATAGTGACACTCTTGAAATTTTTGCTTAATACAAATTCTTCCTTCACATTTGAAATATTATACTTATCCCTTTGTCAGATTAAAATAATATATTTATCCTTTAGTCTTTATATATATATATATATATAAAATAATAAGATAATACTGATATTTTGTTCATGTCATTGCAAAAGAAATAATAATTATCTTCTTTAGTTTAACTCACAAAATTTTTATTTTTTTTTATTTTTCATGTTTTTTTTATTGGTTTTTCTTTTAATATTTTAAGCAATTATTATTATTATTTTTTATTTTTTAGATGCACCTAATCTATATATACTTAAGAAGTATAATATTTTGTGATTTTTTTTAAATTCACCAAATACAAAAAATACAAAAATTTAGAAATACTATAATAAATGTGGATGAATAGATGAGAAAGAAAAATGATGGTAGAAATAAAAATAAAAATTTATATTTATATATAAAAATTTATACAAAAAATATCATAAAAATATTGTGATGGTGATATTATTATATATATAATTATGTTTGTAAATGTTTTGTTTTAAATTGAAATGTCACCATTAAGTTATATTATTGTGTTTGAAAATTTTATATAAAATTTATGTTGTATATCATCACTCAATAAGAATATATTCATATAGGATTTAATGATAAAAAGTTATAAAATATAATCATGATGATAGGAGAAAAAAATGGTAGAAAAAAAGATAAAATAGTCATTTAAAAAATTTTATGATATGACATGAATAATTTAGAAAATAATTTGGAATAAAATTATAGATCTCAGAAGAAAAATATAATTTTTTAAATATGAATGAAAAAATTATATTAAACAAAAATCTGACAGTATAATTTATCCAAGCAATAAACACTTTAGATGGACCTCTCAAACACGAAACTCGACTAAACCCCTTCACACATTCTCTCCCTCCCTTCTTCCGGCGCATTCTTTTAGGATTACACTGTAATATTTTTCACTTCAAAGTTACAATAGAAAATCTTCACTGTATTATTTAAGAATGTATAATATATTTTTTAAATTTAAAATAGGGTAAATTACACAAATAGTCCCTATAATTTGAGACTTATATCACTTTGGCCCCTGACTTTTCAATTGTAATACATTTAATCCTGAATTTTAAATCTTGTTCCAAATAAGGACAATTGAAGATATTATTAGATTTTTTAAAGGTAAAATTGTCAATTTTATAAAATATAAACTAATTTGACAAAAATAAATGTGAAACAAATATTTTAAAATTTTTAAAAATTATTTTTACCCACTAAAAATAAAATTATGTAAAATTGATAAATCTTTTAGACATTTATTTATTTATTTTACCAAATTAATTTTTATTATGTGTTTGGATGATGATCATGTAAAATTAATTTTAAAAAATTAATCGTGTAACTTTTATTAATTTTACATAATTTTATCATTGGCAGATAAAAACAATTTTAAAAAAATTAAAAATATTTTTTTGACATTTATTTTTGTTAAATTGGTTTATATTTTAATAAAATTGACGATTTTACTCTTGAAAAATTTAATAATATTTTCAATTGCCCTTATTTGGAACAAGATTCAAAATTCAGGGTCAAACGTGTTACAATTGAAAAGCCAGGGATTAAAGTAACACAAAACCCAAACTATAGGGACTATTAGTGTAATTAACCCTTTAAAATATTGATAAGTTTTTATAATTATTTTATTATTTAATGTAATGAAATCTTTCATTACAATCATGTAATAGATAGGATCTTAATTCATTTTTTATTTTTTAAATATTTGAAAAAATTAGAAGAATGATTTAATAAATATAATAAGTTTTTTAATTTTTCCCCAAACAGGGGCCTAAGAATAAAGCGAATAAACGATGATGCCCAGGACACATCCAGAGGTAAAGCAAAGCACCCACAATCCTAAAAATGCTCTGAAAAGCATCGCAAATCCAAACCTAACTAAACTGTCAAAACACCTCTGTCTCTTCGTCTTATTGTCTGTGTGTTTGCGCAAGTCTCTGTGCAAGTATGGGACTCTGTTGCTCAAAGAAGCCAAAGACCCAAGCGTGGCTTTTGAAACTTTCGAAAAAATCTTATTCTTTGTTAATTTTGAACATTAATTAAGGTGAAGTCCAAGCGTTATTTTTAACGTTTTTAATTGGATTCATATTTAATGTCACGTAGTGAATAAAACTATATATTTAGTTGCTCAAAACCATTTTCGGATGAATGAAAATTCAGCGCACATTTTCGAATTCGTGGAAATGGCTTTAGGTAGGTTTCTTTGACATTTGTGAAATGTGATTGTCCCACATTAGAAAGGCTTATGGATTTGTGTGGGTTTATATACCTTAGTTTGGGATACTTTGGATGGGTCCCAAAAGGTACCCAAGTTTGTGAAATGATGATGTTATGAGTGAAATGGGCTAGACTCATTGGATCCAAAACAAAAATCACACGTGCGCCTGTAACAGTCCAAACAGTTGCCTATCTATTGGCACCTGTTCGGAACAGCCATCTTTCCTTCTGTATAAAGTCTGCCATTCTAACATTTTTTAGATCGAAATTTTCCAAACTTCTTCCCTTTCTTCTTATGTTCGTCCTCCTTTGCCCATTTGTCTGTTTCTGCATTTGTCTTTAGGAAAAGAAAAAGAAAGAGTTACAGCATCGTTTGGTTCACCGGACTTGATTTTATAGTGCTGTAAAATCAAGTGTTAGTCATTACATTTTGGGAAGTAGACGCTAATTAAAACTCAAAATACCAGAGTGAGGGAAAAATCTACTTTAAAGAGATTGTATCCAACACAAGCCTCGACATCAATTTATGTGAGTGTTTAATTCGAAAAATAATTTATATAATTATTTTTTAAATTATTTTATTTTATTAATTATTTAATTTATACATTTAATTTACACACACATTCCATTGTGGGGTTTAACAGTTGGGACTAACCAGGGTACTGCAGTGCTACAACGAATTTAATGATGTGCAGATCTTACGCGCGTTGCCAAAAACAGTCCCACCAAACCCACCCCCTTCTTTGCCAAAACCTCCTTCATCATTGTTATCGTCATCGTCATCGTCTTCTTCACAAATTGGACAAATTCTAGGCAAACCATACGTCGACATAACCCATCTTTACAATCTTGACAGAGAACTAGGGAGAGGTCAATCTGGGATCACTTATCTCTGTACAGAGAAAGCCACTGGGTTGAAATACGCGTGTAAGTCGATATTGAGACGACAAGTTGTGAGTCAGAAGAAGGACATTGAGGATGTAAGGATAGAGATTGAGATTCAACAGCATTTGAGTGGGCAACGCAATATAGTTGAATTCGAGGGTGCTTATGAGGCTCGGAGTAATCTGTATTTGGTAATGGAGTTGTGCTCTGGCGGCGATCTTTCCGATCGGATTACGGCCAAGGGCAGTTATTCGGAGAAAGAGGCGGCGAGGATTGGCCGACAGATTGTGAATATGGTACATGTGTGTCATTTTACGGGGGTGATGCATAGGGACTTGAGGCCTGAGAATTTCTTGCTTGTGAGCAGGGACGAGGATGCTCCATTGAAAGTCACTGGTTTCGGGCTCTCTGTTTTCATTGAGGAAGGTATTACATCGTGGGTCTTTGTGGATTTGATTTTGACTCTTTTTTTTTTAAGCTTATTGTCTTGTTATCTGATTTTAGAATTGCATTCGTTCATGAATAGGGCTCCTAAAATTTATCATATATTGATACTATACTAGCATGCATAAGTGTTGGTTTAGGATGTGATTGGTTTTTTTTTTTTTTTTTTTTTTTTTTTGACTTTTTAACTATTTTAGTTTAGGTTAAAAATAGATTTTTTGAAATTTTTTTTTTTACTCTTGTGAGAGAAAAAAATAAAATGATTATGATTTAGATGTGATATTTTATCTTATTGATTTTTTACTTATTTTGCCATTTTGTGACTAATTTAACCCAAGATTAGGATGCCAAACGAAGGCTTAGAGGTGTTTTGGGAGGTCCATTTTGGCTTATTTTTATTTTGAGTGAATTTAAAAAAAAATTAAAAAGTTTTAGATTTTTAAATTCAGCTTAACAAAAATCGAAAAATTATATTTTTTTAAAAAAATTTAGGAAAGACAAAAATAAGCAATTATTTTTAGCTTATTTTCGTCTTTTAGTGATTTTTTTTGAATTTTTTTTATAAAAAATATTCTTTTTAGAAGGTAAAAGAATTTAATATAATTAAAAAAATCGAAAAAAAAAAAGATATATATATATTTTAAAATATTCTTTTTAGAAGGTAAAAGAATTTAATATAATTAAAAAAAAAAGAAAAAAAAAAAGATATACATATATTTTTTTTTGGGTTGCCAAAATGGCCCTTAGATTTATCGCCTTGTTTACACCAAATAAAAAGGATTCACATTCTGCAAGTTTACCATTTGCGAGTACATGAAATTGACGATAATTTCCAGTCAACCTGTTGACACCATAAATTTGTAATTTTTATTATTATTTATATAATTGTAAGACATATGGCATCTTCCTACTTATTTGGAGGTTATGAGAAGTTATGAAATGTGGAAAGATGATGGAGAATAAAGTGGAAAACATGGAGAATGAAGTGGAGGTTGAAGAAAGTTATGGAAGATCATATAGTATGAAAAGGATGAGGTGGAAGAGTAAGTAGTTTTAGGTAGTTTTTTCCTACAAATGTTTGCTTATAAATAGTTATTCATGACTACATTATAAAGGGGCCAGAATTCAAATCAAAGACAATTTTTTTATATTTTTCTTATCATTTATATTTCATGCATTTTATTTTACACACTTTCTTTTCGAAGTATTTATTTTTAGCATTTCATTTTCGAAGCATTTTATGCACTTCCTTTTCAAAGCATAGGAGTGAAGATAAGTAATTGTTACTTTAATTGTTCATTCAATCATCTTTCTCCGTCTCCCTCATTCTTCTTTTAATTTTTCTTTTCTTTAATGCTTAGCAATTTTGAAGTCCTTTTCATTGAAACAAAGAACCGTCAACGCAATCGCTTGATAATTAGCTTGAATTTAATCTGTAAGAATTTTTCAATTCTTGCTCGCATGCTCGCATTTATAATATTTTTCTTCATAGAAAAAATAAGCCAACACAACCATACCAGGAGTAATGTCATTGAAGCGACAATCAACTCTACAGCATTGGAGAGCAATAGTCAATGAAACTGTTCGCAAATGCCCTGTTCATCACTGTCACTCTAAACTTCACGATACATAACCAAAACAAAAAAAATTTAAAAAATAAAAATAAAAATTCGATAGCGAATTCACATTACACATCGAAATTGGAACTTGAAATAAATTAGCAATTCACTCTTTTGAATACCTTCATACTCAGCGGGATGGGATTTGCACGTACTGTTACCCTCTTGATGACGAAGAGAATCGGAAAAAGAATAAGCATATGCAAAGGAGCGGCGTAGAGATGGTTGTCGAAGATGACTTTGGTTCAATTTAAAAACTTGGCTAAAATTCAAAAGTGACTCTTAACTCATTTTGAGTCACATTTTCTCTTTATTTTTTTAATACATTTAAAAAAAAAATCATTAATTTTTAATTAACTTTTTAAAACAAACCATTCTTCCAGTAGGAGAAGAAGCCAAAGTTGGTAGCAAAACTGATGGTCAAACTAATAATTAATTCCCCAAAATAACCTGAGAGAGTACAAAGTGACAAATTGAAACGTCATTGGGTCGTGACTCATTTTTTTTATATTTGTATTTATCATTAAAATGTAATTAGTACACACGATTTTTAGTGTGTACGTAGCATAACTTCAGAGAGAATGAACATGTGTCACACCGATGTTTATCGTCATGTTTTATGTTAAATTTATTTATTTTAATTTTGATAAAAAAAAAAAAGTTGAGGTCTTGTTTGGCTATCCCTCAAAAATAGTTTTTTAACTTCAAAAAATAATATATATCATATATATAAAAATAAAATTCACTTAATTTTCTCATTGTAGGGAGTCAGAAATTAATCCCCAAACTAAGTATGGACCTAAGCACTGAGATCTCCCCAAAAAGGCGACCAGGAATAAAAAAATGAGCATGGGCCAAAGCCCAAGAGAAGTGGGCCAACAAGTAGGCCGATGCAAGTCCGACCCACCATGGCTCTAGATGGACTCCACAAAAAAAAATGCCCAACTCAAGTTGCAGAGGCAACACCTGCAGCGGTGAAGTTGCGGAGGTAACATTTGCAGCGACAAAGTTGCTAAGGCACTTTGCCTCAGGGCCGCCATATATCTTCGGTTCCGCCGCCATCTGAAGTAGCTGAGAGAAAGAGAAAGCCGACACAACTAAGTTGCAGAGGTAACACTTGCGACGGCCAAGTTACGGAGGTCAAGTTGCGGAGGCACTTTGTCTCAGCGCCGTCATTCCAAGTAATGTCGGTGCCACGACCACCTAGAGTTGGTGAGGGAAGAGAAAACTGAAGCAACTAAGTTGCAGAGGCAGTACTTGCAGCGCCCAAGTTGCGGAGGCATTCTGTCGGCGCCGCCATCTCTAATATCTTCTGTCCTAACGTCTGAACTTGCCGCAGGAAATGACTACCGCAACAACTACGACCTTAGCAACTAAGTTGTAGAGGGAATATCCTGCCAAGGTGGTAGCAGCCTTTGAGAGAGGCCTCCTTCTGCAAGTAGAGGCTAATGCTTAGCACGGATAGCAGGCCTCAAAGTTCATATAACTCGACGCTGATAGCAGGCCCCAAGACTTACTGGTTGGAGCTGATAGCAGGCCTAGAGGCACCAGTTTACCGCGGTAATCCCGTGAAGACGGGAGCAAGGTAGCCCGAACATAAGGGACTCACTTCCCGTTACCTAGCTTATGGACCTGCCTTGGTCTCACAGGCAGGACTAAGGAAGCCCCCTTGGGTTTGGTACTAAGGCACAGCATGGTTGATAGTAGGCTTAGCTGTGGCCTTCGCCCTGGAAAGCTGGGGAGTTTGTGGTTAGGTGGCTAAGGGTGGAGACTTCGCTGAGGTGGGCACGAATATAGTTGATAGTAGACTAATGGAGTCCTGAGAATGCATGTACTGGATGAATAGAATTGAGAAGACAAGTGCAACAGTAAAGTTCACCGCTGCAAGTGCACCTGCTGAGGTTCAAGCTGAGACGGCAAGTGCTGAGGCAAACACTCCCGCCGCAACTACACTTGTTGAGGCTCAAAAAGGTAGTTGCGGAGGCAAACAGATAGTACACAGTACATGTAGAGGGACACGCGACACCTTTAGCCTAGTGGCTCAAGGTAAAATATTTCATGTGATCCTCTGGAACACATGTCTTCTCTCTATTTGGCCACTTGGTGTCCTTTTGGTGCCAAAGAAAAGCCTATAAATAGGACCCATTTCCCAAGGTTCAAGAGGAGAATTTGGGAGATTTGGAGGAGATGCTACCCAATTTGGTACTACCATTGTCTTCTTCTTAAGCCATTTTGCTTCACCCTCACCCAGCTACACACTCTCAAATTCCCAGATAATTGTTGTTACTCATTCTCCAGCCACTCCCGCCATTATTTGACCATTAGCATAGTTTTGCCTCTCTAATTACCTCTCTAACCTTAAACCCATTTATATTTCTGGCGACTCCATTAGGGAGGCCGCTTTGTTGATAGTTCATACTCGCAGTGGCTTATACACTTCACTGGAAAAGATGGCAAAGGATGAAGTTCAGCAACCCCCACGGTAGCAAGGCTCTTCCAATGGCGGAGCAGCACATGCGGAGGACCATGACCACAATGTTGTGATTGAGGCAGTTCAGTCACTCCAGGATACGCAGAGGGAGATCCTAGTAGCTTTGCAAACTCTCACTAAGTCTATTATGGCCGTGGCTTCTCAACCAGCTCTAGTACAAGCACCATCGCCTGTAGCAGTCCCAAACCCAGTGCCTAACCTGTTCCCTGAGGTTCGAGCTCTGATCCAGGTGCCCCTGGTGGTACCTCAAGTGAGCGGTACGGCCGCTGATTCAGATACCCAAGAGCAGACTGGACCATTCCAGCCCACTCACTTTGTTACTTTAGCTGATGTACAAGCTATGCTCGAGCAAGAGCGCAGCAAGAAACAACCGCCATCTCTCTCAGACCTAGATGTGAAGCCCCCATACTCTCAGGAGAGATTGACCATGCCATATCCAACTGGGTATAAAGTGCCCAAGTTTATTAAGTTTGATGGAAAACAATGCAATGCCAGAGAACATGTTATGAGATTCATTGAAACTCTTGGTGTCCATGGCAGTGACCACTCTCTGCACCTTTGAGATTTCTCCAAATTACTTACTGAAAAGGCTTACAATTGATATGTGAACTTGTCTCCCAACTCGATCAAGAGTTGGGAGGAGATGGTGAACAAGTTCCACACGAAGTTTTTCCAAGTCCAAGAGAAAGTTACAACCCTCACAATTGGGCGAGATGTCCAAAAAGAAGGCAAAGATATACTGGACTATGTTAAGTGGTTCCAAGACAAGGCTATTGACTATCATGAGCCAGTGGATGAGGCTCACTTAGTCAACATATGTGTGGAGGGTGCCATACGTGACTATAAAATTTTCTTGGTAAACCATAACTTGCCTACCTTTTCAGCCTTGATTGAGGCAGCTAGAAACCTCAGTATCACTGGTCCTTTACACATATCTCGTGACAGCCACCACTACTTTCGCAGTAGCAGAGTTGTTGTGGTAACCTCTACGGGAGGGAGCCACTCGCAAGTAGAGGCCTCATTCTCTCAAAAGAAGAAGAGTTATGAGGATAGGAATCCATATCCTTGTAGCCTTGAGAATGTTAAGGCCTTAGTTAAAGAATAGGTCGCTGATGGCGAACTTACTTTGCCTCCGGTTGATGTTACTCCAACCAAGAAGGACAAAGAAAGCCCAGATTATTGTGTCTATCACAGAACCACCAGACACCCCACTAGAGACTGTTGGATGTTGAAAAGTATTTTCAAGAAGAAAGTTGACACAAATGAGCTGAAGTTCAAAGATGCCGGTAAAAGTGATGTAAAGAAGGATCCCTATCCTAATCACAAGGAGCAAGGGAAAAATGTACACATGATTGGCTATCTTGGGACTGTACGCGATCAAGTGTACATGGCGTCTTACTATGATGAGTTAGAAGAAATCACCAGCGGCCAGCTCCCTGAAACAGTGCCTGCAGAGACAAAACTCGCAGAGGATACTCATGCTCAAGCCTTGCAAAACTCTATTAAGTTTCGCACCTTTTTTGACCAGCTAGGGCTGAACCAAGCCTCCAGGATGGAAGCAATAAAGGCCCTCATCAACATCTCTGAAGTGCGCCATACTGAAGTTGCTGAGGCTAAGGTGTCACGACCCAACCCCAGGGGCTTAGAGTTGGAATCGCAACTTACTAACTCATTTTATTCGTGGCAACACTACAAGAAAATCTGTTATATAACACGGAGGCTTTTGCGACGGGGAACCTACCGTCGCAAAAAATGAGTTTTTGCGACGCAGTGTAGTTGCCGTCGCCAAAAAGTGGTTTTGCGACGGCGTTTATGTACCGTCGACGAAAATGGCCTTTTGCGACGGGGTTTGCCTCCGTCGCTAATACATTTCACCGAAAAATGCAGGAGCATTTGCGACGCACGTATACCGTCGCAAAAAGTATTATTTAGCGACGGTAAAGAGTTGCGGTCGCAAATGGTGGACCATTTATGACGGTATAATCCCATCGCAAAATTTTTTTTTGTAAAACGACGTGGTTTTACTTTGTTAATCAAGTATCATTTGCGACGGTGGTATATATTCCGTCGCAAAAAAAAAAAAAAAAATTCACATCCCGCTCATTTCACACATTCGCGGGGATTTCTCCCATTCGCGGTCATCCTAAAATCCCCAAAATCCCAATCCCTAAACTCACCCAACCAAAACCCCCAAATCAAAATCCCTAAACTCTCCAAACCAAAACCCCCAAAATCCGAATCCCAGAATCCCCAAAATCCTGAAATGAAAATCGTTCAGTGTCGTGGTGAAGGAGGGTGAACAACGGCATTCGCAGATTGACGAAGGTGAACGACGGCCTTCGCCGGAGTGACAGGCAGCCACTGTGAATGACGAGTGACGAACGACTGTGAACGACGAGTGACGAGGCAAGAACGAGGGTGAACGACTGCGAACGACGAGTGACGAGGCAAGACTATGAACGAGTGACGAGGCAAGAACAAGGGTTAACAAATTTTTCAATTCAATTTCAACTGTACTTTCCTAATTGGGTGCAAAAATGCATGCGTGTGTTAGTAATTAAAGTATGCGATCAGATGGCGTGGTCTTGTTAGCTTAGTTGAAATTCTTATAAATTATCTATAAAATGAGATTCCAACTAGGGCATGTGTGATTGCTGGTTTTGCTTAAGAAAACATATTAGCTCTCACATATTTGGCTTTGCTTTGCCATTCCAATACTGACTCTTGGTTCATGGTGCCTTTGGTGGAAGTTAATCAATAAGCTTTACCAATTACAGGGGCCTTTGTTTCATGGGATTGGGGCATGGGATTGGACTCCATGTCTAATAGATTTACTAGTCCTTTGTTTTGTTAGAAAATAAAGTCTGACTAATAGTCAAATACATATCATTTCAAGACTATTCATCTCAGGACTAACAGTCCATTGCAGTGCAATCCCCCCTTATTCAGTCAATTCAGACAAACACCCCCTATGATTATTATGGTTTAGAGCAAAAAACTCAAGTTCTTGCTTTGGTTGCATCTGTAATTCTCGTTCCTTAATGCTTTTACTCTTTTACACAATTAGATATATACATCTCCCTCTGGTAATAAATTACTCATTCAGTTTACTTGGATTATGCAGATAAATGTATTCTTAAGCTATCTCAAGGCCTGGCTCAAAGTTCTCTTATTCACATTTTTATCTAAATTTATGATCAAACACAACATTAATGACCTTGATATTATATGCCCTTTTGTAAGTTATTTATTTATTACCAAAAGCGACATTTTTGTAAAGGAAGAGGGTGAGGTGAGGGATCAAGTTGAGGGAACTGCCCCATTCCAAACCCATCTCAGTGATATGGGGTTGTGATTGTGAGCTCATTTTGGACTTATCTCGTTAATTTAAATTGTATATTTTGTAAAATTTATCAAATAGATCACGCATAAAAAAAATAAATAAAAATTGAATACTAATAGTTACTTGGACCATTCATAATCTTTGCACTTGCATTTCCAGAAACAAACTCCTAAACTCATTTACAGTTGTTCCTCATTTTCTTGTTTTTCATTTTATGTTGAAAGTGGAATATTGTTTTGCAATAAAAACTAAAGAATTTTTTTTTTTTTTTTACCTTAGTTGCTCGAGGTTCATGGTTTATCTGGTTGTTTCTTTGTATTGTTTATTTTATTTGACTTCTTTGGTTTTATTTTTCTGCTCATAGTGCTGTTTAAAATGCAGGTAGTTTCTACTATAAGAGTCAACCCGAAATTCAGTTTGTTATTCTTCAGTAATGGTGCTCAGGTAACCTTGATGCTATTATATATTAATCTTTGTCTGGCCAGTAAAGGTGCCATGAGAATGATGCACTTCTTTAGCAGTGTTTAGGAGATTGCTAAATCCACAACCGTTATGGCTGCATCCAGATTCCACAGCCTCCTTTCTCATGTGGGGTCCACCTATGTGAGAGGGAACAATGTGGGTAAAGCCTAAAAGTTATGATTTTAGCAGTGGCATTGTTTTGTATTTTATCTGTTTGCATCTTGTCTTATCATATGACCAGATCAAAGTCTGGAGGTTAGAAGTATAAATTCATTGCCAACAATACATATAAATGAACAAATAGCACCACAGGAGGTTAGAAGTATGCAGAATCAGCTACTGTTTTCGTCTGATTCTGGTGGAAGAATGCTTTTAAAATCATATCCCAAGACAATTGCTTGTGAGGAGTCAATGGGGTTATATGCAAGTAAGGATTTTCTTATGTCGCAACAAACCTGTCATCAGAGAAAATATTTTGCTCCTCACTGGTCCGTTGAATCTGTTAATGAGGCATTAGAGGTCAGTCTGCCAATGTATTTCAATCAGTATTTGTTTTGATACTGTTTATTATTGCACCGAATTATTGATCTTTTTAGACCATGTAAATACATCATGGAGAAGAAGAAGGTTGTTATCATATTTAGTGTTTAATTCTGCAGAAAGGCAATGTCTTTAAAGCGCTGTTTCGTGTGAATGCTCACAACAGACTTGAGGTGCGTTATAATTTTTTCCCTGTATTTCTGTTGCATCTCCTTATTCTATTATGATGCAAATATTATGCACTGTTCTGTGTTGTTAGGCCTATTGCAAAATCAATGGAGTTCAAACAGATGTTCTCATCAGTGGAATTGCTGCTCAGAATAGAGCTGTAAGTCTGGGGTTGCTTTTTCTAGTGATGTTCTAAATGAAGTGCTGTTGACTTCAATTGTCTACGTACTTTTTGTACATTGTGCATTTAATGGATATAAAGTGATAGGAAGTTAACTCACTAATCTTGATTTGTTTGCTTTCTGTTCCTTCATCAGCTGTATACTGTTAATCATTGGCAGTCCCATTTTTTCTTTAATTCATTGCTGGATTTCGGTATGCTTTTATATTCAAGTACATTTATGGTTATTTGCATGCTTAAATTTTGTAGTTCCATCAACTTGTTTTGCTTACTTCTATGTGACTCGCTAACCGATTCCTTGTGTATGCCTTTTTCTTTATATCCAATTTGATGATCAGAAAGTAGTTACCATATTCAGGGAAGCAAGAATAGAATTATGTTGATTGGATGCACTTTAAACTATGTCAAGGTTGATGGAAAAATAGTTGTCCATGTACATTAATGATTTTTAAGAGGCAATTTTTTCCACCCTTTCAAGTTTCATCATTGCTAGAGCTGTAGGGATTATGAGTGTGGAGTCCCATGTTAGCCCTCTGAGTGGTTGAAGCTGCTATTAGGATTGTGAGTGTGGGAAGTGGTTCTTCTTGCATCATTTGACTATTTGGGACAATAATCCTTTTTATACTGGGTATGGTTTTGTATTGAAAAACATTTGTTGAGAAGGTCATTCTTAGGACAGATAAGGTTGACAGTCGGCCTCAAGGATTTAGGGAAGAAGCTTTTCTTTATATAGCCTTCTGCAGCTTGAAGCCATAGTTCAATTTTAAACTGTTTGGTAAAGATCATGGGGAGGACTGAGTGGGTGTTGGTAATGGAAAAAGGGTTTTTCATATCTAATAATAAATTAGGTACATTTTCATTTTCTCTTATTAATACAATGATGTGGTGGAAAATCTTCGGAAAGACCATGGTACTCTTGTGGGAAATCTATCTGATTTTTGTTTTTGTTTGTTTGTTTTGATTTCTGATTGCAGGGAGTATCTTTTTCCCATGGCTGACATTGTAACTCCAAATTTAAAAGAAGCATCTGCTTTACTTGGTGGTGTTCAATTGGAAACAGTCGACGACATGCGTTCTGCTGCAAAATCTATCCATGACATGGGTCCACGGTTAGTGCTTTGCATTTGAGTTTTTATTCTTTTTGAGTTAGGCTTATCAGAAGCTGCCAAACTTTTCCACAATCCCTCCAAAAGTAGGAAAAATTATATTTCGACACCTTGTTGTTTGGCACCAAGTCACTTTAGCGTTGAATTTACTGACATGACACTTATCTAGTCTTTATGAAGGTAACTGACACGTCACCTTTCTCATGGATTCAGTAGAGTCTATTAGTAGAAGTTTGGGCAATGATAAAGATATGAATGCCAATTGTGATTTGTGAGAGGGAGGTTTAAGTGTCATGCTAGGCACTGTGAGAGGCAGGTTTAACTTTGAGTTTGCATAGTCAATGTGTACATATGGGCTTGCTCTTTTATTTCTTAGAGCAGATTTGTTTTACAAAGACTAGACAAGAAGAAGAATTGTAATTCGTAACAGCTTTGTTTTTGTTTTCAGAAATGTACTTGTCAAAGGAGGTGACCTCGCTTCTTCATTGGATGCTGTTGATATTTTCTTTGATGGTATGCTTAATGTATTCATTAGGGTTTTTGATTTGTAACTGTGTGTATCTCTAGGCGGTGTCTTTTGCTAATTTGATTTCTTGATTTGATCTTCTATTATATAGCTTTTAACTTTTTATCTGCTAACTTGTGTTTAGGTCAAGAATTCAAACAGAGCATCGGTTATCAGTTATTCAGGTACTCTTTTCTGGATAATGTTGTTACCTGTATATTTTTTTTATTGTTGTACCTTTTCCACACCAAAAGATTCATGTTCTCTATTTTTCCTTCTAAACCCGTATCAAAGATTCACCTTTTCTCTCTTAAAAATCACAGGTGTTCCTCTGTTTTTGAAAAGATGCTTTGTTTCTATTTTTGTTTTCTTTGACAATCTCTTCCTTCTATTTTGTGAGCATTCTGACTCAATTAACACATCTGCTTTTGCTTCCAATGGGTTCCAGGGTGAGGCCAAGAGTGCCCAGCTGATAGGTCAAGCTATTGCCAATAATCCGGCATTTATTACCCCAAGGAAGATTGAAGCTGCTAGAGAAATTGCACATACAATCTCAAATTCAGCCAACAAGGTTTTCTTGACTTCAGATGAACTGTTGTTGAACCTTCAGGAGACAAACTTGGGGACCTCCACTGGGCAGAAGTAAACACAGCAGGTTAAAAAACCTCAGTCTGTATGCTAATTGAAATATGCCCTAATCTAACCATCATAAGCTGGTAAATAAAAGGGAGAAAGACGTGGGGTTGGAAGACATACATCACACACACGCACACTTATTACAACATTGCCCTCGCGCAGAGGGTCTGAAAGAATAATACAATCCCAAATAATACAATCCAAATAAATAATACAGTCCAAATAATTACAAAAATCCTAATTAATTACCAAATTAACTAAGAAAACAATAAACTGGCATGCAAGCCAGGGACTGCCTTGACTCCACTCCGGATGATGAATGATGCATGCTCGGGTTACTTGGCACGGAAATCCACTGCGATGCCCCAATTAGCCTCTGTTCGCAATTGACACCGGAATGCTGTGCAAGGCTTTTGAAAGCTGCTGATTTTGATTTGCTGCAACAGAGAGCAAGAAAGAGGCATGGCAATGTATTTTCACATATGTATGCATGCCTCGATCCTCGTGCCACCAATCATGCATCTCAATGCATGATGGCCGAGGAGTCGAATTGTGCAACTCAATATAGAATGAATGCACATGAAAACAAAACAAAACCTAGACTCCATCATGGATAATCCAGAGTGTCGGCAACTGGGAATTGAGACACGTTCCGTCACTCGAAGTACGAAACGTCTCTCGTTTCCCATGCTCGGGCTAACTCCTATCCCAAGCACGATGCAATATGCATGATATGCATGAAATGCAACTAAGATACAGCCTAACATACACAAGGCTATGAAATGGCATACACGATGCACGTGGTAACATGGCATACACAATGCGCTAACATACAACCTAGCATACGCAATGCTATGAAATGAAATGGCATACACAATGCATAATGGACTTACACCAACATGAGTGGACCTCAGCCACACTCACATAAGAGGCCATTAGATGAAAATGAGACAACTCGAGATGCGTGCATGCATGCACGCAAACCGAGGACCGACCCTAAGGCACTAAATGCCACTCTAACAAGACATGGCAAGGCATGAAATATGATATGCAAACATGCAAATTTCAGAAGCGAAATATGATGCAAAACAGCCCCGAATCATGGAAACATGGCACCCGATGCATGAAATGGTACCCGAAATGCAAAACTAGGCATACGCAATGCCCTATAGCTATACAAAGCATGCATTATTTGATTATGAAGAATGAAGAAATATTCAAGACAGTCCCAAAACAAGCATATTTCCAGTTTTAAGCAAGGCCAAAAAGTGAACACAAATAGGGCTAAACCAATATGCAAAAATGGCCCTAAATGTGAGATAAAGAAGCAAGTCACAGCTTCTGGCCTCAAACAAAAGAGGGCCCTTCAACAATGTTGAAGAGGAATCCAAAACAAGGCATTTTACAGTTAGTTACCAAGCCCAAAACAGTGCACATGCAAGCCTAAAATACTATGCAAAATAAGGCCTAAAAAGAGGTTTAAACACAAAGTGTAAAAAGGGAGCCTCAAACAACAAAATACCCTTGATCAAACATGAAGTATGGGTCAAAATAAGGCTATTTACAGTTTGGACCAAAGTCCAGAAACACAAACACAAGGGGCTAACAAATCATGCAAAAATGAGGCCAAAAGAGGGATATAAAGGCAAGTGGCAAATGGAAGTCACAAACAGTGATGAGCCCTTCAACAATGTTGAAAAAGGGCTCAAAATAAGATTCTTTACAGTTTGGACTAGAGCTCAAAACAGTTTACATATAGGCCTAAAATAATATGCAAGAAAATGGCATACAAAGGAGGTAATGAAGCAAGTGCAAAAAGGGAGCCTCAAACAGTGAGAGGCCCTTAAACAAACATGAAATATAGCTCAAAAAAATGATATTTTCAGTTAGGGTCGGAGCCCCAACATGCAAGCAAAAAGAGCTAAGATGTGAACCAAGAAAAGGGTCAAAAGGGGAGAAAAGGACTTACCCTTGAAGACTAATCTTTGACAGCGTTTTGGACCAAGAAATTTTGCCTCCTAAGCTCTGAGAAGACCCTCCAAGCTGCTGGAATGGAGTGGTGGTGTGGTGCTAGGTGATGGTGAGGAAATGGTGTAAGAATCAAAGGGTTTTGTAAGGCTTAGAGTAGAGAGAGAGAGAGATTTAATGTGAGAGCTCCAAACCAAAATTTTCTAACCCCTAAAACATAGCTGGGGGGTCTGTCATATAGACACAAGAGGGTGGAAAAGAGGGGGAAAAATGGGGGGGAAATGAAATTCAAATTTCCCCCCAAAATTGGCCTAAAAGGGAGATAAAGGGGCAAGTGATAGTAGGAGATCTCAAACTGAAGAGAGCCCTTCAAAAAAGTTGAAGAGGGGCTCAAAATAAGACACTTTGTAGTTTATGACAAGCCACGAAAATAAATACAAGTAGGCCTAAACTATCATGCAAGAAAAGGCCTAAAAGAGGGGTAAAGAAGCAAGTGGCAGTAGGAGATCTCAAACAGCAAAAGGTCCTTAATCAAACATGAAAAGGACCTCAAAATATGACTATCTCAAGTTCGAGTCGGGGCCCAAAAATGCATAATGAAGGTTCGGGAGCCAAAATACACAGTTCGGGGCCCCGAAAGTGGGCTGTTAGGCACCGGAAGTGGTGTCCGACTACGAAGTTGGTCTCTCGGACCACAATGTCCCTCAAAAGGGAGTAAATAAGATGCATGCCAAAAATTGGAGCAAACGGAGGTGGTTAAGCGGTCCCGAACCGAGGCACACGGCCAACGGCTCCGAAAAACCGGAAACCGGACTCCAAACGGGCAAAACGGCCTACGACCACGAAACGTAGCCCACGGCCACTGAGAGATGATCTACGAGACCTCTCCCTCCCTTCGGGAAGAGAAAACAAAGAAAATAGAGCGTAGTTCGCAAACCGAGGCAAAGCACAAAAGAGTCTGGAAGTCCAGAAGCAAGGCTCGCAGCCGAGACTCTGAAACTTCTGGACGAGCACAATATGCAATATCACCGAGCGCTCAAATAGTGACGTCTGAGTCTCAAGGTCGGTCAAAAATGGGGTGTCTACAGAATACATTAAAATGATTGATCAATTCCTTGTGTTTGCCTACACCAATAGGGTTGAAGGTTCGATGATTAGTTGTCTGTGTAGAAAATGTGAGAATTGATACCATCTTGTGCGAGAGGGTGTACGGAAGCATCTGATTTTGAATGGTTTTTTTAAAAAGTACAAACATTGGATTAATCATGGGGAATCTTACGTATCTCTGCATGCTAATCAAGGGAATGAAACATTGGCTAATTTAGACATTGGCGACGATATGGTTGGAATGATACAAGGGGCTGTGGGAAATCCACATACCGGTACAAATGTTGACGGTAATAAAGCACAGAGCACTGATCCCTATGCATCTGAACCCCAGCTCGGTCCAAATGCAGAGACTACAAACTATTTCAAACTTCTTCAAGATGCACAAAGTGAATTGTATCAGGGTTGTCAGAAGTTCACTTCTTTGTCATTCATTGTTCGGCTTCTACATTTGAAGGTGCTTAATCAGTGGACAGACAAGTCTGTTGACATGTTGCTTGAGTTATTGAATGAGGCGTTCCCGTTGGGTGTGAAACTCCCGGACTCATATTATAAAGCTCAAAAGGTCACAACAGATTTGGGCTTCACGTATGAGACGTGGGATGCATGTCCCAACAGTTGCATGTTGTTTCGAAACGAGGACGCCAATCTTGATAAATGTATCATATGCAACAGTTCTAGATGGAAATCAAATGGTGATGGTGGTTCAAATAGTCCTAACAAAGGTGGCAAACGAATAGCTGCAAAACAGATGAGGTATTTTCCTTTAAAGCCAAGGTTGCAGAGGCTGTTTATGTCATCCAAGACGGCTAAGTTAATGAGATGGCATGCATGTCCACAAAACACTTAAAGATCAGTCTGTCGCACCATCTTTTGTGACCTCTTTTTTTAAGTGACTTGAATTGTGATTATCAAATGCACTTCATGTATTTTCACCTGACTGCATTCAGTGTTAAGTGCTACATTGGATTATTGAACAACCACTAAGTAACAATATTGTCTTACACATGAAATAGAGTATAAGATGGGAAACACATTAAATAGAGTTAAAAGATATGTTTTCCATATCTAGATTCCATTAATTGAAGGAGAAAAAATAAATAAACCAAAGACATCAATCTCAAGAATCAAAAAACGGATGCACACATAGGTGCAGATATGATCGAGTCATTATGAACATAGAAACAAAAACATATACAGATTGATAGAACCAACATCAATTAGGGGACTAGTTTGAACACAATAATGGATTACACACACATGGCTTATAATGCTTCTTTTTGGCCATATGCTTAAGTAAAGTCCTATCACTATCATGACACATATTGACTGATAGATTAATAATGAAATCATGTATGCCCACATAACCACCAACTAGTTTCCAATGTAGAAAAGTTTCTAAGAGATGAAAATGAAAATTTGAACCAAATTCGATCAAATATATGAGGAATCAAAACATCTCCAATGATGTTGAGGTAAACTTTAAATACTACAAAGCCTCAAAAAAATTACCACAACCATTAGGTTTGTCTATACCATTTTGAGATATTGTTATGTTATACTCTTTCCTTTATATAAACCTAAGAGCAATAACAACAATTATCAATCAATCTTAAATAACATGTCTCCTAAGAAAAACGGACATGGACACGCGGACACATAAATTTTCAAAAAATGCAGAACACGACATGTACGGGATACGTACAAAAAACATAATTTTATATATTTATTATATGTCATATTTTTAAATATTTAATACGTATTTTATGTCAAATATTTAATTTTATCAAATTTATCAACTTTAGGTATGTAATTTTAGTTAAAAAATAAATTAATTTTTCCACGATAGTCATATTCTGATGCAACAACTTATTCCATTGGCTATTCGAAGATCGTTACCGAAGAATGTAATTGAACCTTTTATTGAATTGAGCAATTTCTTTAGACAATTGTGTTCGCAAGTGAATCGTGCGACAGATTTGCAATATATTCAAGATCGTATCGCCATAACACTTTGTCATCTAGAGAAAATATTTCCTCCTACTTTTTTTGATATAATGGAGCACTTGCTTATACATCTAGTTGACGAAGCATTATTGGGTGGAGCGATTCAGTTTCGATGGATGTATCCAATTGAGAGGTATCTTCTTACTTTGAAGCAATATGTGAGTAATAGAGCTCGTCCAGAAGGTTCAATTGCTAAAGGATATCTTATGGAAGAATGCATGAATTTTTGTGCACAATATCTCAATGATGTGAAAACTAAATCTAATCGACCCACGAGGAACTACTGTGGTGATGATAATCTAGGTCATGCTGTTGGTGAAATCACAAGATTTTATCTTGATAACAGTTCTTGGGTACAAACTCATCGGTATGTCTTATTCAATACAGCCGCGGTTCAACCATTCATAAAGTAAGTTATGTCACTCACTCAATATTTTATTATGTTCCATTGAATTTTGAACCAAATTTTGTTTTTTGATAAAAATTCAATTTACACAGCAAACACCTTGAAGAACTTAAGGTCAAAATGCCTCGTGTTGACGATCATCAGCTTCGGCGTGAACATTTTGAAACTTTTCACATTTGGTTCAAGGAACATGTATGTATTTAAATCTACAGATTCTATTTACCTAAGTCGGACTATATTTTAAATTTTACAATTTTTATTATTTAAAATAGGTTCAAACTTTGCGAAGGACTAGTGATGTCACATTTTCTGAAGAGATTACTGTATTGGCAAATGGTCCTCATAACCTGGCAAGGAGGTTCAACGGGTATATAATGAATGGGTTTCGGTATCGAGTAAAGGCCATCGATGACCGTCGAGCCACACAAAATTGTGGTGTAGCTTTGAAGGCAGATACTATAAGTTATGCTAGTCGGAAAGACAAGAATCCTCGTGTGGGGTCTGTGTACTATTATGGACAATTGACAGATATTGTTGAGATTCGATATTCCAATGAGAGGAAGCATGTGTTGTTTAAGTGTGATTGGATTGACAACATTCACGGGAAGATACAAGATGTCTTCAATTTCACGTTAGTCAACTTCAATCATTTGTTGTATCGAGATGATAGAATTACTAATGAACCTTTCATCTTGGCATCCCAAGCAGAGCAAGTTTGGTATGTTGCAGACCCGTTACAACCAGACTGGCAAGTGGCGGTGAAGATGTCTCAAAGAGGTTTATTTGATATGAATTCGACTGATCCACAAATTGAGCCATATATGAGCCAACAATTGGAAGAAAATATAATGCTTCGTGATGAAAAAGTTGGTTGGGTGAGGGAAGCCGCAGAAGGGGAAACAGTTGATGTTCAAATAGGTTGATATTTAATCAACATCAATAATTCACTTAAGGCCAAGGTTGTAGTTAATCATCAGTTTCTTAATTTACTTTGTCTTTGTAATTGTATTAGTTCAATTAATGTCATATTATAGTTGATGACAAACCATTATCTATGTTTCTAATTAATGTTATATTGCTTGCAGATTATTATGGGAAGGAAGAGGAAACCTGATCATCCCCGACGCATGATGTCCGACGTGGTACATAAGAGGACATCAGCGGCAATACCATCAGAGGAGGCATCACAGCGAGCACCATTAGTGCCACCGCATAGACCACCATCATTAGGTGTGGTAGAGGATGTGCCAAGGGCATTAGGGAGTGGGGTACCGGTACCAAATTGGACATACAATTTGATGAAAATTACTGTCCAATAGGGGATAACGTGTCTAAGTTAACTACTCAACTTGGCAT
>NW_021025700.1:1179670-1222170 GCF_004153795.1 Camellia sinensis
GTTTGAGGTGTTCCTCAGGCCATCTGGTGGCTGTTATACGATTTTGGACACCGATGGCCTATTTTCAAGTTGAAGTGTGAAAAAATGCATTTTTGGACTTAGTTTTCAAACTGGGAGTCCCGTGCTAGTTCCGTAAGTTTCCACAAGTTACATTGGTCCCTCCCGAGGTGTTTGAGGTGTTCCTCAGGCCATCTGGTGGCTGTTATACGATTTTGGACACCGATGGCCTATTTTCAAGTTGAAGTGTGAAAAAATGCATTTTTGGACTTAGTTTTCAAACTGGAAGTCCCGTGCTAGTTCCGTAAGTTTACACAAGTTACAATGGTTGCTTCTGAGGTGATTGAGGTGTTCATCGGGCCTTCTCGTGGTTGTTTAATGATCTTGGGCCCCGATGGCCTATTTACAAGCTTAAGCGTTGGAAAAATTCATTTTGGACTTAGTTTTCAAACCGGGAGTCCCGTGCTAGTTCCGTAAGTTTACATAAGTTACAACGGTTGCTTTCGAGGTGATTGAGGTGTTCCCTGGGCCTTCTCGGGGTTGTTTAACGATTTTGGCACCCCGATGGCCTATTTTTAACCTTAAGAGTTGGAAAAAATGCATTTTTAGACTTAGTTTTCAAACCGGGAGTCCTGTGCTAATTCCGTAAGTTTCCACTACTCACATTTGTCCCTCCTGAAGTGTTTAAGGTGTTTCCTGGGCCATCTAGGGCTGTTACACGATTTTGGCCCCCGAAGGCCTATTTTCAAGCTTAAGTGTGAAAAAATGAAACAAACATGAAATGTTTTGTTCCAATTCAGGTGATCCAGTCTATACTTGTATGCTGTGCGCATCACATAGTAAATCTAGGCTAATAACCGGAATAAGAACGCATAATGTTTTCAAAAATAGATATCATGGTTAGTAGAGGCCGATCTTTGATCGGGCGAGCGAGGGTGCTCACGAAGTGACCTTTACCAATCGTACCCAAGTTCCCGAGCTGAGGCAACTTTGGTAATGACAGACACGTGGCCTTAGGCAAACGAGTCAGGGTTTCCTAAATTTCTCCAAAATAAAACATTTAGGTGGCGACTCTGTATCTGGCAAAGCAGTCCATGTTTGGCACTTCTTTCAAAATCTGTTTTCTCAAAACGATTTGCCGGATTTGGACTCTTTGGTTCAGATTTAGAACCGTGACAATTTGAGAGTCTGAACTGTAGTGAACCCCAAATGAACAGAACGGGACTCATCCCTCCCGGGGCATTCGGGGACATCTACACTCGGCGACTTCCTTCTTGGCGAGCAAGATCAGCTCGTTAAAGAACTCCAAGGTCGGCGAGAAAGGTCGGCTCCGCGATTTGCTTCTTGGCGGGCAAGATCAACTCGGCAAGGAACTCCAGGGTGGGCGCGCAAGGTCGGCTCAGCGACTTGCTTCTTGGCGAGCAAGATCAGCTCGGCAAGGAAATCAAAGGTCAGCGAACGAGGTCAGCTCGGTGACTTTTTTCTAGGCGAGCAAGATTAGCTCAGCAAGGGACTTCATGGTCGAAGAGCAAGGTCCGCTCGACGACTTACTATTCGGCGAGCAAGATCAGCTCGGCAAGAAACTAAATGGTCGGCGAGCAAGATCAGCTCGGCAATGAACTTCATGGTCAACGAGCAAGGTCCGCTCGACGACTTACTCCTTGGCGAGTAAGATCAGCTCGGCAAGAAACTCAAAGGTCGGCGAGCAAGATCAGCTCGACGACTTTTTTCTTTGCGAGCAATATCAGCTCGGCAAGGGACTCCAAGGTCGGCGAGCAAGGACAGCTCGGCGACTTGCTTCTTGGCGAGCAAGATCAGCTCGGCAAGGAACTCCAAGGTCAGCGAGCAAGGTCGGTTCCGCGACTTGCTTCTTGGCAGGCAAGATAAGCTAGGCAAGGAACTCCAAGGTTGGCGCGCAAGGTCGGCTCAGCGACTTGCTTCTTGGCGAGCAAGATCAGCTCGACAAGGAACTCAAAGGTCGATGAGCAAGGTCCGCTCGGCGACTTACTTCTTGGCAAGGAAGATCAGCACGACAAGGAACTCAAAGGTCGGCGAGCAAGGTCAGCTCGGTGACTTTATTCTTGGCGAGCAAGATCAGCTCGGCAAGGAACTCCATGGTCGCCGAGCAAGGTCCGCTCGATGACTTACTTCTTGGTGAGCAAGATCAGCTCGGCAAGGAACTCAAAGGTCGGTGAGCAAGGTCAGCTCGACGACTTTCTTCTTGGCGAGCAAAATCAGCTCGGCAAGGAACTCGAAGGTTGGCGAGCAAGGTCGGCTCGACGACTTGCTTCTTGGCGAGCAAGATCAGCTTGGCAAGGAACTCCAAGGTCGACGAGCAAGGTCAACTTAGCGATTTACTTCTTGGCGAGCAAGATCAGCTCGGGAAGGAACTCCAAGCTCGGCGAGCATGGTCAGCTCGGTGACTTTCTTCTTGGCGAGCAAGATCAGCTCGGCAAGGAACTCCATGGTTGACGAGCCAGATCTGCTCGGCAAGGAACTCAAAGGTCGGCGAGCAAGGTCAGCTCGGCCACTTTCTTCTTGGCGAGCAAGATCAGCTCGGCAAGGAACTCCAAGGTCGCCGAGCAAGGTCAGCTCGGCGACTTGCTTCTTGGTGAGCAAAATCAGATCCGCAAAGAACTCCAAAGTTGCGAGCAAGGTCAGCTCGACGACTTTCTTCATGGCGAGCAAGATCAGCTCAGCAAATAGCTCCAAGGTCGGCGAGCAAGGTTAGCTCGGTGACTTTTTTCTTGGCGAGCAAGATCAGCTCGGAAAGAAACTCCAAGGTCGGCGAGCCAGGTTAGCTCGGTGACTTGCCTCTTGGCGAGCAAGGTCAGATCGGCGACTTTCTTCTTGGCGAGCAAGATCCGTTCGGCAAGGAACTCCAAGGTCAGCGACCAAGGTCGGCTCCGCGACTTGCTTCTTGCCGGGCAAGATCAGCTCGGCAAGGAACTCCAAGGTAGGCGCGCAAGGTCGGCTCGGCGACTTGCTTCTTGGAAAATAAAATCAGCTCGATAAGGAACTCAAAGGTTGACGAGCAAGGTCCGCTCGGCGACTTGCTTCTTGGCAAGCAAGATCTGCTCGGCAAGGAACTCAAAGGTTAGCGAGCAAGGTTCGCTCGGTGACTTTCTTCTTGGCGAGCAAGATCAGCTCGGCAAGGAACTCCATTGTCGCCGAGCAAGGTCCCCTCGACGACTTATTTCTTGGCGAGCAAGATCAGCTCGGCAACGAACTCAAAGGTCGGCGTGCAAGGTCATCTCAGCGACTTGTTTCTTGCCGAGCAAAATCAGCTCGGCAAGAAACTCCAAGGTTGGCGAGCAAGGTCCGCTCGATGACTTTCTTCTTGTCGAGCAAGATCAGCTCGGCATATAACTCCAAGGTCGACGAGCAAGGTTAGCAAGGTGACTTTCTTCTTGGCGAGAAGGATCAGCTCGGAAAGAAACTCCAAGGTCGGCGAGCAAGGTCAGCTCGGCGACTTGCTTCTTGGCGAGCAAGATCAACTCAACAAGGAACTCCAAGGTCGGCGAGCAAGGTCAGCTCCTCGACTTACTTTTTGGCAAGCAAGATCAGCTCGGCAAGGAACTCCATGGTTGGCGCGCAAGGTTGGCTCGGCGACTTGCTTCTTGGCGAGCAAGATCAGCTCCGCAAAAAACTCAAAGGTCGCAGAGTAATGTCAGTTCGGGGACTTACTTCTTGACGAGAAAGATCAGGTCGGCAAGGAACTCAAAGGTTAGCGCGGCGACTTGCTTCTTGGCGAGTAAGATCAGCTCGGTAAGGAACACAAAGTTCGGCGAGCAAGGTCCGCTCGGTGACTTTCTTCTTGGCGAGCAAGATCAGCTCGGCAAGGAACTCCATGGTCGACGAGCAAGGTCCGCTCGAGACTTACTTCTTGGCGAGCAAGATCAGCTCCGCAAGGAACTCAAAGGTCGGTGAGCAAGGTCGGCGAGCAAGGTCAGCTCGACGACTTTCTTCTTGGCAAACAAAATCAGTTCGGCAAGGAACTCGAAGGTTGGTGAGCAAGGTCGGCTCGGTGACTTGCTTCTTGGCGAGCAAGATCAGCTCGGTAAGGAACTCAAAGCTCGGTGAGCTTGGTCGGCTCGATAACTTTCTTCTTGACGAGCAAGATCAGCTCGGTAAGGAACTCTATGGTCAACGAGCAAAGTTCGCTCGACGACTTACTTCTTGGCAATCAAGATCAGTTCAGCAAGGAACTCAAAGGTTGGCGTGCAAGGTCTGCTCGGCCACTTTCTTCTTGGCGAGCAAGATCAGCTCGGCAAAGAACTCCAAGGTCGGCGAGCAAGGTCAGCTCGGCAACTTGCTTCTTGGCGAGCAAAATCAGATCCGCAAGGAACTCCAAGGTTGCGAGCAAGGTCAGCTCGGCGACTTTCTTCATGGTGAGCAAGATCAGCTCGGCAAATAACTCGAAGGTCGGTGAGCAAGGTTAGCTCGGTGACTTTCTTCTTGGCGAGCAAGATCAGCTCGGAAAGAAACTCCAAGGTCGACGAGCATGGTCAACTTGGCAAGGAACTCCAAGGTTGACGAGCAAGGTCGGCTCGGCGACTTGCTTTTTGGCAAGCAAGATCAGCTCGGCAAGGAACTCAAAGGTCGACGAGCAAGGTTAGCTGGGCGACTTGCTTCTTGGCGAGCAAGATCAGCTCGGCAAGGAACTCAATGGTCGGTGAGCAAGGTTCTCTCGGTGACTTTCTTCTTGGCGAGCAAAATTTGCTCAGCAAGGAACTCCATGGTCGATGATCAAGGTCCGCTCGACGACTTACTTCTTGGCGAGCATGATCAGCTCGGCAAGGAACTCAAAGGTCGGCGAGCAAGGTCAGCTCGGCGACTTTTTTCTTGGCGAGCAAGATCATCTTGGCAAGGAACTCCAAGGTCAACGAGCAAGGTCAGCTCGGTGACTTGCTTCTTGGTGAGCAAAATCAACTCGGGAAGGAACTCCAAGGTTGTCGAGCAAGGTCAGTTCGGCGACTTTCTTCTTGGCGAGCAAGATCATCTTGGCAAATAACTCCAAGGTCGGCGAGAAAGGTCCGTTCGGCGACTTTCTTCTTGGCGAGCAAGATCAGCTCGGAAAGGAACTCCAACGTTGGCAAGCAAAGTCATCTTGGCGAGTTGCTTCTTGGCGAGCAAGATCAACTCGGGAAGGAACTCCAAGGTCGACGAGCAAGGTCCGCTCCACGACTTGCTTCTTGGGGAGCAAGATCAGCTCGGCAAGGAACTCCGAGGTTGGCGCTCAAGGTCGGCTCGGCGATTTTCTTCTTGGCGAGCAAGATCAGCTCGACAAGGAACTCAAAAGTCAAAGAGCAAGGTCAGCTCAGCGACTTTCTTCTTGGTGAGCAAGATCAGCTCAGCAATGAACTCAAAGTTCGACGAGCAAGGTCAGCTCGGTGACTTTCTTCTTGGCGAGCAAGACCAGTTCAGCAAGGAACTCAACGGTCGGCGAGCAAGGTCAGCTCGGTGACTTTCTTAGAAGAAAGTCGCGTGAGCTGACCTTGCTCGCCGACCTTGGAGTTATTTGCCGAGCTGATCTTGCTCGCCAAGAAGAAAGTCGCCGAGCTGACCTTGCTCGCCATTCTTGGAGTTCCTTGCCGAGCTAATCTTCCTCGTCAAGAAAAAATTCGTCGAGCTGACCTTGCTCGTTGGCCTTGGAGTTCCTTGCCGAGCTGATCTTGCTTCCCAAGAATCAAGTTGCTGAGCTGGCTTTCCTCGCTAACTTTAAACGTCCTTGCCAAGTTGATTTTGCTCGCTCAAGAAGTTGCTAAGCTGATTTTACTCGCCAAGAAACGAGTTGACAAGCTACCTTTGTTTGCCAACTTTGAGGTTTCTAGACCGAGCGAAGTGCACCACCCAGCAAAAAGTCTAGCCCGGCCTTGTAATGTAATTCCGATCACGCAAATGCGGACAGCATTAAGAGGCAATTGTGAGGGAGATTTCAGAAGCTGGCTTTGGTCCGTGGTAATGACTGGGCTAAAATTGGTCCGAGCATGTTTGGGCCGAGCTAGGCTGGAACAATCCAGGTGCAGTGCGCTCGGTTTAAGCCCAAGTCCGATTTGGCTGGGATAACTTCTCTACTAGCCCGGTTCGCGTTGTTTGCTCGTTTAGATCGGCGTGCAAGATCCTCTACAGACCGGCCAACCGAGTAATTGCTCAATCATTACGGGGGGCTGCTAAGATGAAAGTCACCGAGCTGACCTTGCTCGCCGACCTTTGACTTTCTTGCCGAGCTGATCTTGCTCGTCAAGAAGTAAGTCGCCGAGCGGACCTTGCTCATCGACCATGGAGTTCCTTGCCGAGCTGATCTTGCTCGCCAAGAAGAAAGTCACCGAGCGGACCTTGCTCGCCGAACTTTGTGTTCCTTGCCAAGAAGCAAGTCGCGGAGCTGACCTTGCTCACCGACCTTTGAGTTCCTTGCCGAGCTGATCTTGCTCGCCAAGAAGTAAGTCTCGGAGCTGACATTGCTCATTAACCTTCGAGTTCCTTGCCGAGCTGATCTTGCTCACCAAGAAGCAAGTCGCCTAGCCGACCTTGCGTGCCAACCATGGAGTTCCTTGCCGAGCTGATCTTACTCGCCAAAAAGCAATTCGCGGAGCTGACCTTGCTCGCCGACCTTGGAGTTCCTTGCCGAGCTGATCTTGCTCGCCAAGAAGAAAGTCGTCGCCCTGACCCTGCTCACTGACCTTGGAGTTATGTGCCGAGCTGACCTTGCTCGCCAACCGTGGAGTTCCTTGCCGAACTGATTTTGCTCGCCAAGAAGCAAGTCGCCGAGCTGACCTTTCTCGTCGACCTTTGAGTTCGTTGCCGAGCTGATCTTGCTCGCCAATAAGTAAGTCGTCGAGCGAACCTTGCTCGGCGACCATGGAGTTCCTTGAAGGCTGATCTTGCTCGCCAAGAAGAAAGTCACCGAGCTGACCTTGGTCGCCGACCTTTGAGTTTCTTGCCGAGCTGATCTTGGTCGCCAAGAAGCAAGTTGCCGAGCTGACCTTGCTCGTCGACCTTTGAGTTCCTTGCTGAGCTGATCTTGCTCGCCAAGAAGCAAGTCGCCGAGCCGACCTTGCGCGCCAACCTTGGAGTTCCTTACCGAGCTGATCTTGCCCGCCAAGAAACAAGTCGCCGAGCCGACCTTGCTCACCGACCTTGGAGTTCCTTGTCGAGCTGATCTTGCTCGCCAAGAAGCAAGTCGCGGAGCTGACCTTGCTCACCGACCTTGGAGTTCCTTGTCAAGCTGATCTTGCTCGCCAAGAATAAAGTCGTCAAGCTGACCTTGCTCGCCGACCTTTGAGTTCTTTGCCGAGCTGATCTTGCTCTCCAAGAAGTAAGTCATCGAGCGGACATTGCTCGTCGACCATGAAGTTCCTTGCCGAGCTGATCTTGCTCGCCAAGAAAAAAGTCACCGAGCTGACCTTGCTTGCCGACCATTGAGTTCCTTGCCGAGCTGATCTTGCTAGCCAAGAAGCAAGTCACCGAGCTGACCTTGTTCGTCGACCTTTGAGTTCCTTGCCGAGCTGATCTTGCTCGCCAAGAAGTAAGTCGCCGAGCCGACCTTGCGCGCCAACCTTGGAGTTCCTTGCCGAGCTTATCTTGCTTGCCAAGAAGCAAGTCGCAGAGCTGACCTTGCTCGCCAACCTTGGAGTTCCTTGTCGAGCTGATCTTGCTTGCCAAGAAGCAAGTCGTCGAGCTGACCTTGCTCGCCAACCTTGGAGTTCCTTTCCGAGCTGATCTTGCTCGCCAAGAAGAAAGTCGCCGAGCTGACCTTGCTCGCCGACCTTGGAGTTATTTGCTGAGCTGATCTTGCTCGCCAAGAAGAAAGTCGCCGAGTTGACCTTGCTCACCAACCTTGGAGTTCGTTGCCGAGCTGATTTTGCTCGCCAAGAAGCAAGTCGCCGAGCTGACCTTGCTCGCCGACCTTTGAGTTCTTTGCCGAGCTGATCTTGCTGGCCAAGAAGTAAGTCATCGAGCAGACCTTGCTCATCAACCATGGAGTTTCTTGCCGAGTTGATCTTGCTCACCAAGAAGAAAGTCACCAAGCTGACCTTGTTCTCCGACCTTTGAGTTCCTTACCGAACTTATCTTGCTCGCCAAGAAGCAAGTCACGGAGCTGACCTTGCTCATCGACCTTTGAGTTCTTTGCCGAGCTGATCTTGCTCCCCAAGAAGCAAGTCGCCGAGCCGACCTTGCGTGCCAACCTTGGAGTTCCGTACCGAGCTGATCTTGCCCGCCAAGAAGTAATTCGCGGAGCTGACCTTGCTCACCGACCTTAGAGTTCCTTGCCGAGCTGATCTTACTCGCCAAGAAGCAAGTCGCCGAGCTGACCTTACTCGTCGACCTTGGAGTTCTTTGCCGAGCTGATCTTGCTCGCCAAGAAGAAAGTCGCGTGGGCTGACCTTGCTCGCCGACCTTGGAGTTATTTGCTGAGTTTATCTTGCTCGCCAAGAAGAAAGTCGCCGAGCTGACCTTGCTCACCAACCTTGGAGTTTCTTGCTGAGCTGATCTTCCTCGTCAAGAAGAAAGTCGTCGAGCTGACCTTGCTTGCTGGCCTTGGAGTTCCTTGCCGAGCTGTTCTTGCTTGCCAAGAATCAAGTTGCTAAGTTGGCTTTCCTCGCTAACTTTAAACGTCCTTGCCAAGTTGATTTTGCTCGTTCAAGAAGTTGCTAAGCTAATTTTACTTGCCAAGAAACGAGTTGACGAGATGACTTTGTTTACCAACTTTGAGGTTTCTAGACCGAGCAAAGTGAACCACCGAGCAAAAAGTCTAGCCCGGCCTTGTAATGTAATTTCAGTCACGCAAATGCAGACAGAATTAAGGGCAATTGTGAGGGAGATTTTATAAGCTGGCTTTAGACCGTGGTAATGACCGGACTAAAATTGGTCCGAGCATGTTTGGGCCGAGCTAGGCTGGGACAATCCAGGTGCAGTGTGCTCGGTTAAAGCGTAGGTCTGATTTGGCTGGGATAACTTCTCTACTAGCCTGGTTCGCATTGTTTGCTCGTTTAGATCGGCGTGCAAGATCCTCCGCAAACTGGCCAACCGAGTAACTGCTCAGTCATTATGGAGGGCTGTTAAGCTCGGTCATAACGGAGCTCGGCGAATGGCGTTGTTGGACTCATTACGTAGCATGGTCGTATGAGGCCGAGGTTGTGCCGCTGGGATGCTTAGTTCCCGCTAATGTTGTCAAGCGGTTTGGTTAGGTGGTGTTCGCTGGATTTGTGCTGACAGATGGAAGAGTAGCTCCACGTGTCAAGAGACTAATGGGTGCAGAGTTGAGCGCAGAAAGTATATAAGCATGACTGCGCCCCCATGCTAGGGATGGAACATCATTTGGTGAGATAGACTTACACTCATTGAGTTTCTCTCTCTGTCTCTCTCTCTCTCAGAGCGTGTGCTAACTTGACCGTCGGAGGGGTTTCCGGTAACACACCGCCGGGTAGCTCACCGCTGTTGTGCTTTCAGGTTGATTGGATGGACACGGAGCTTGGACGAAAGGAGTATGAACAGCGACGAATATTTGCTCCCCGTACAGCTGGTATCCCAGATTCCAAGTTAATTCGCCAACCGATCATTGTAACGGGTTTTAGTAGTGAGAAAAAAGTTACTAAGGGCCATGTTCTCATGGACTTAGCAGTTGGCGAGATCCGTTCCGCAACAAAGTTCCATGTGATTGAAGCAGACACAAATTATCATATGATACTTGGCAGAGCTTGGATGCACCAATATGGGGCTATCCTTTCCAGTTATCACCAATGCGTGAAAGCAAAATTGGGAAAGCGCATAGTGACCATAAATGCGTTTGAAAATCCATTTGGAGTGGAAGAGGCACACTATTCGGATGCAGTTTTCTTTATTGAGTTGTCCACAGATAAAACTCCAAGGACTGGTAAAATTGCAGGGGTAAAATTGCCGAAGTGGAAAGACATTCGAGATGCAGAGGCTACTCCAGAAAGCAGTGGACAGAAAAGGAGCAGCAAATCCACAAGTCCTCTGCCCAAGATTGTTAAGGTGCGCAAGGGCGGCAAGACAGTTTATTACTTATGACGGTCTTGGGGGCCAGACTTCATACCTTGGGAGCATGGCCCCGAGACGAATAAATGTGACGATGAGGAGTCCCAAGAAGGGTTAATGGAGACACCTAAGGCCGCCCCTGAATGCATGCAAGATAAGCCCAAACCCCAGCAGGAGGTACTTGCTAAGGTCAACCTTAGTGACTTGCCTGGGTAGAACAATTCAGTGTTTATCAGTGATACAATGACTCCAATAGCTAAGGCAGAATCGATAACATCACTAAAGCAATACAGTGATATCTTTGCTTTGACATATGACGAGATGCCTGGTCTTGACCCATCCCTTGTCACTCATCATCTGGACACTTTTTCTAATTCTAAACCAATCAAGCAGCATGCTCGGAAGTCCTTCCCTGATCTTGAAGCAAAGATTAAGGCAGAGGCAGCAAAGTTGTAGAGGGCCAAGTTCATTGAGCCAATATAGTACCCAACGTGGCTGGCGAATATTGTGCCTATGCAGAAGAAGAACGGTCAAATTAGGGTCTGCGTAGACTTTCGCGACCTGAATAAGGCCTGCCCCGAAAGATGAGTTTCCATTGCCCCATGTTGACACACTTGTTGACTCTACTGCAGGCCATCAGATGTTCTCCTTCATGGATGGGTTTAGTGGTTATAACTAGATCAAAATGACACCAAAAGATACATAAAAGACGGCTTTCAGAACGCCCTTGGGAAATTTTTTCTATACGGTGATCCCCTTCGGTTTGAACAATACGGGGCAACCTACCAACGGGCTATGACTGCAGTGTTCCACGACATGTTACATCATGAAGTCAAAGTATATATAGATGATCTGGTGGTCAAGTCTACTAAAGCAAACCACCACCTCTGCGACTTGGAAAAGGTTTTCAATGTTGCCACAAATTCTGCCTCAAGATGAACTCTCTCAAGTATGCCTTTGGAGTTACCATCGTCAAGTTCCTTGGCTTCCTTGTACACCAGCGGGGGATCAAAGTAGATGGGGATAAGATCAAGTCAATCATGGAGATGCCATCGTCACACTCTCAAAAAGCCTTGAAGAAATTCCTAGGCAAAGTGTCATACCTTAGGAGGTTTATTCCAGCTCTTGTTGAGATAACCTTTTGCTTTAGAACATTGCTGAAAGGGAATCACAAGTTTGAATGGTTGTAAGAACACCAACAGGCATTTGATATAGTAAAAAAAGCACTTACCTCCCTACTTACAATGATTGCCCCACAGCCTGAAAAGCCTCTGCTACTGTACCTGACCTCTACTCCACAGTCTATTGAAGCCCTACTTGTCCAAGACATAGATAGCGTTGAGAAGCCAGTCTATTACATCAGCTGCAAAGTCAATGGTGTCGAGTCGCGATATACCCCAATTGAGAGGCATTGTTTAGCCTTTATCTTCACAATGTAGAAGTTGCGCTACTACTTTTTGGCACACCCGATCCAAGTTGTAACCCGGAGTGATCCAGTCCGTTATTTGCTGAGCAGGCCCGCTCTGATTGGAAGAATGGCGAGATGGCTCTTGGCTCTAACAGAATATGATATCACGTGTGTTACTCCCAAGGCTATTAAGAGCCAAGCACTTGCAGACTTACTGGCCCAGTTCCCATCTGGTGAACATGAACCTGCAAAGGTACCTTTACCAGATGAGGTCCATCTCTCAGCAACTGCAATTGAGAGTTATTGGGACTTAAAGTTTGATGGAGCTTCCGGAGCTGGGAAAGGTGAAGTCGGCGCAACATTAACCAATCAAGAAGGAGAGAAGTTTCATCTATCATATAAGCTTAACTTTGAGTGTTCAAACAACGAGGCTGAATACGAGGCGCTGATATTGTGTTTAATAGCTGCCCAAAAGAAGGGCCTCCGCAAGTTGAAAATTTGGGATGACTCCAAGTTAGTTGTCAAGCAAACGATGGGTGATTTTGCCTTGAAGGAGCCTTTGTTAACCCCATATAGCACTGTAGTTCAAAGGTTGCTCACTCAGTTTGATGATGTCCAAATCCAGCATACCCCTCGAACACATAACCGTTTCCCCGATGCCTTGGCTACACTGGGGGCAAAGATGGAGATACCAGATGATAGTATAGCCATCATCATCGAGAAAAGAACAACACCAGCAGTACTAGTCGAAGAACATACAGAGCAAGATGCTGAGGGGTGGAAAACAGATATAATCCAGTAGTTGAAAACAAGCTAGGGAACGATCAGACCAGCAGAACTTGCATCATTTCTCCTTCTTAAAGGAGAGTTGTATTTTCGTGGTCCCAATAACTTATTGGCAAGATGCATCGGTAGACAAAAAGCAACTTATAGACTCAAGTAGATCCATGCTAAGTCCTGTGGAGATGGAGATATCAGTCTATACCGACGGATACAGAGGTAAGGGTATTACTGGCCAGAGATAGAAAAGGAAAGTACTAAGCTGTAGAGGCAATGTGCAAAGTGTCAGTCCCATCCTAAGGAAGAGGAAGCCCATTTCTTAAGCAGTGAAGAATTGAGGCAACCATATATTGACTACCTTGGGAATGGCACACTGCTTGAGAACAAACCTGATGCAATCAGAGTTAAGAGGTGAGCCCTCCGCTTCTTCCTTGACCAAGGCAAGCTGTACCGAAAAAGCTTCGAAGGGGAACCTTTGGTGTGTTTATCAAAAGATGAGGCAAATGAGGTGCTAAGGGAAGCCCACAAGACAGAGCAGCGATTATACGAACATCTCATTCACCCCGGCTACTATTGGCCGACAATGGAAGAAGATGCTAAAAACTTTGTGAGGAGATGCCAATCCTGCCAGAAGTTTGGGAACTTGATACATGCACCGGCAGTTGAACTGCACAACATCAAGACTCCTTATCCGTTCTATACTTAGGCATTTGACCTGGTAGGTCCTATAGCGCAGCAATCCAAAGACTACAGATGGATACTTGCAGTAACTAAAGTTAGCACCAAGTGGGTAAAGACTATACCAATGAGGAAGGCAAATGGGACAAGAGTAGCCAACTTCATTTAGAGAAAACATAATCTATAGGTTTGGCATACCCAAAGTAATGTTGTCTGACAATGGAACTCCTTTTGTAAATCGCCACGTTGGAAGACTGCTGGATGCCTACTAGATCAAGCACCACAAGTCTAGCCCATACTACCCCCAAGGGAACGAACAAGCTGAGGCGACCAACAAAACCCTCATCTGAATACTGAGTAAAATGATGGATGAAGCAGAGGGCACATGGTCTGAACAACTCCCGTAGCGCTCTGGGCATATAGAACGTCAAAGAGAAAGCCAACTCAGGCAACCCCATTTTTCCTAGTATATGGGTCCGAAACTGTGTTACCAGTTGAGTTGGCAGTACCTTCAGCATGAATGGCTATGTCAGCATACTTAGCTCTAGACAGCAGGAAGAATGACATAGAAACAGTTGAAGAAATAAGAGATTGGGTCTCGCGGGCAATGGAAAAGTATCATCAATCCATTACCCGTGCCTAAAATCAATATGTTCAACACAAAAAGTTCAAGGAAGGGGACTTAGTATGGAAAACAGTGGACGCAATCATGTGGGGGCAGCCAATTCCCAAATTCTCACCCAGATGGAAAGGCCCCTACAAAGTTGCTGAGGCAAGCAGCAGCGGGTACTACAAGTTGACAAGAGTAGATGATGGATTCAGAACTGGCCCTGTCAATGCCAAGTATGTCAAAGAATATTTTCCTTAGTTTCGTTTGTTCAAGAAAAAGAGTTGTAAGTTTCTTTGTTAATGCTTCCAAAGCAAAGTGTAAAGAAAGTGTCATACACTTAGTAAACCTTTTGTTTTCATATAGGAAAGTTTTCCATACTTAGTTAGATTTTACACTTGTAAAACCTTAGTCGTGATGAAGTTTTGTTCATTCTAAGAGTTTTGCTTATCTTTAGAAGCTATGTAAAAGCAATGTAAAGAAAGCGATGAAATGAAACCCAAAAGTACTGCCAAACGTCCATGCTTTCCATTAAAGTCAAACTTTCAAAACATGATTACAATGTTTGAAAAGAAGTTATGACAGAGAAGAAAAAAAGAAAACGCGTACCAAGCGCGATGAAACAACAAAAAGTAAAGAAGAGAAAATAGAAGAAATCATAACAAAGCCACAGAGTTACATCAAATCAAATCAAACCCTTCAAAAGAGAGTCTATCAGAGTCATATCTCGAGGCAACTAGGCAACCAATGCAAAGTCCTTCTCTTTGAACCGAGCCAGGTTTTGCAGGTGCTGCTCCAGGGCACCCTCACACTCCTTTATAGTCTCCTTCAAGGAAACCACCAATCATCTGAAGCCTATCCCCCATCCATGATAGGTTCAAACCATTCCTCTCAAAATAGCTCAGATTGGCCTTGGCACTCTCCACGAACTTACTGAGAGTCGTCAGGATCTACTTAATAGCAACGTCACGAATAAAGCCAACAAGTGGCTCCAGTAGCGTCGTCTGTACTATAGATCTAGGAACATTAAAGGTAGTAAAGGTGTCCGGATGCAGTGCTTAGATACGAGCAAGAGTGGAAGCAGCTTCGGAAGAGACCCAGTAACTTAGGAAGGAAACTTTCTCTGAGGACTGGAGGGACTCTTTCACACCACCGCTAGCTTCAATCACTGGAGGGAGACTGATGGAGTGACCAAAGGTCTGAGGACGGCGCACTTCTTCTGAAGATGATTGCCTAGCAGCATTAGAATGAGTAAATGCTGGCTGGCGACCAGGTGAACTGGCCTCATGAGAAAGGCCAAAATTGCTTGTACCGTCGTGTCGCTCTGAAAAAAGGTCGTCCATCTGGTAATCTCCAACATTGAAATCTAGAACAACAGTGGTATCCATCCCAGTACAAAAATCCCAAGACACCCCAAGGTCAGCTGGCACTTCTGGGAAGTGAGTTGGGTATAAGTCTACCAGTTGTTTAAAGGTTGCCAAAGTAACTGGGTCAGAGCTTCCAACGGCAGCAGTAATAGTGTGGGCAGCTAAGGTGACAGCTACCTCTGCAAGTCAGTCTAAATTTAGGGAAGCCACAGCGGGAATAGTGGCAGCAGTCGCTACACCTACGCTCCCCTCAGCCACTTGAACGTCTGGAAGTGGAGTCTGTTAAATTAATGGAGATTCGACAGATTGGGATGAACTGCCAAATTTAGCTCTGAGAGGAGGTAGTACAACTTCCAGCGGCTCTCTCATACCGCAATCTTCCCTAGGGGTCTTAGGTACGAAATCATCTCCGCCAATAGAGGAATGGCCGGAGTGCGCAGAGTCAGAAGGGTGTAAAGGCTCTAAACCCTCAACAGTTATATCACCCGCTGCAACTTCCATAACAGGGGGAACTTGTACATTGCCTGCAGCCTCCATAACTGGTCAGCCTCAGCAACTGGCTCAGCCTCAGTAGTCGGTTCGACTCTCACATTTGGTTTCTCTTCAACATCTTGAAGAACTGTCATGGGGGTCCTGAATCTTGTGACCCTAGTAGTAATGAGAAGGTTGTCGTCGTCGTCTGAGTCTGAAGAAATGCAAATGGCAGTAGAAGAACCTCTTGGACCAGAGGGCGGTATGGTCGGTGGGCCTTAAAAAGAAAAAGAAGATCATGCAATTATTAAAGTAAATATAAAAAGTCCAAGGAAGTAATACAAAATATTTTTCTAAGTATGGATACCCTTCGGAGCCTCTTCCTACTGGGCGAGGCATGTGCCTTAGGAACTGATGTCGCTGCTGCTTGGGTTGCCCTCAGTCTGGAACGGGTCATGCGTACTGTTGCACCCACTTCAAGGGGAGCAATTTGCAAGGGTTGAACAAACATTGCCCCGGACGGGTGAGGCTCTTCCACGACAAGCCGAGATAAAAGTTTGAAACGACAAAATATGTTGGTTTGTTTCCCTCAGCCAGAGAGCAGACGAAGAGACAAGTCGGGCTGTGGGATGGGCTCTATCGCAGGAACGACGGGAGCACTATCACAAAAATTAAAGAAAGAATTAAGGTTGCAGTGCCAGAATAGTCTGCTGCTGGGAAAGGCACCCTCTCTCCCAAGTGAAGGAAGCTCCATGAAGCCTAAGCCCTCCACAAATAAAGCAGTATAGTCACAAGCAAACCGCTGAAAGCTTCGGTGGAAATCGGTTTGAGGCGGAGGTATATGTGGGATACCCTGGTCCATTCCGAACTGCCTAATGACCCTGTCTGGCCGATAGATGACGCTGGACATGCCTTCTTCATTCCACACGGGCAGAAATCCTGGGCATATCATAACAGCAATGAGGAAGGAGTTGGCCAGGACACTGTCGAGAGAAAAATCAACATGGCAGGCCTCTGAAAAATAAAATGGAACCATAGAAATACCTGGGAGAAGTTGAGTGAAGGGGTAGAACACGCACTCCTCCATGTGGTCGACATAATCTGAAAAGGGTCTGTTGGTACCAAAGCCAGACCACCGAGCGATACGAGGGAAGGATTGACGCACTTGCCTCGTGACAGGCCGACCTTCTGCATCTAGAACAGGGTGGCCCTCTATATCAAAGACTTCATCAATGAAGAAGGGCTCGTGTTCCTTAGGGATGGGGCCATGGCAAGAAATCTCTCATAGAAAAAGGTAGTCAGGAACTAAGTATGTACAAAGCTCCACACATCATAGCGGCCCATGGATCGCTCCATGTCCAAATGGATGAGGTCAAGATGGAAATAGAAGTTACCCAGGAAGAGGGAAGCCAGAGGAATTTGACTACTACTGCAAAGCTTGACAGCCAAAGGAAACACCGATGGATTAATGCTTTCGGCATGGTTACTAGGTAGAACAAAGAAGGAGATGAAATAGCTGACAAAGGCAGCCAAGTACAAGTCATCGCGGTAACCCGGTCCAACTACAGAGTTGCAGCTCTCCTCGATGATGTCATCTACAACTGGTTGCAAGTCCTTGAAGAAATGCTTCAACCAAGAAAGGTAGGTGGTTTTATCCCTTTTAGGCCTCTCTTGGAGCAGTTTCCCGGTTCTAAGATCATACCAGGAACTAAACTTTCGCGCCTCCCAGAAGGCGCTTTGGAGAGCGGTGACGGTAACTTGCTCTGCAAGGGTCAAAGACGCTGGATCAAAGGGGTGATCTCCACGGGTGCTGAGGCACAGAAGGACAGCAACATCTTTCAGGGTTGGGGTTATCTCCCCCCATACCAAGGCAAAAGTGTGAGTGTCGCGGCTCCAACAGGAGATGACCATGTCAGTGTTGGTTTGCACCTTGCACACTGATAACTCCCTTGAAATCAAAATGGCGTTGAAAAGATGGACATCTTACAAGCGCTGCTCAAAGCCACCATCAGTAATAATGTCATCGACCCAGAGGGACCAATCTACTAGAAGGCCTGAGTGAGTGCGATAATAGACATATGAATGTGGAAAGTCACCATGCTCCACGTGGAACCGTAGCACAGAGGCTGGGTTAACCATGTCAACATCATCCGAAGTAGCCTCCCCAAAAGGGAGCAGAGGCTCCTCCAATTGAAGGGCATCAGGAATGAAGGAGTCAACTGCCTTCCAAAAGGGGTCAGCCAGTCCTCCGAAGTATAGGGCCCTCCTCCACTCAGTAGGGGGTGGGGCAGCCTTGTCCAGAAGAAATCTCGTGCTCGCCATGAGGAAGAATAAAGAAAGGTAAAAGGGGCTATGGAAAGTGGGAACAAGGAGAAGAAGAAGACAAAGGAGACAGAAAGGTGTGTTGGGAAGAAGTGGGGGACCAGTGGACCCAAGGGTGTTATTTATAAAGAAAAATCAGCAAAGGGTGCCAATACGCTTCCCTAGGCCATTATGACTTGACAGTCAAAAAGGCACCTTTTCAAAGCTGACGCAACTTCTAACCCAACCGACGCAACCCTTGGGTTGCTTGCTGACGTCATGCACGCGCGAAAAACAAGGAGTGTATCTCCCACGCGTGCAAGGGCCAAAATGTAAGGGGTCAGAAATTAAGCCCCAAACTAAGTATGGACCTAAGCACTGAAATCGTCCCAAAAAGGCAACCAGGGATAAAAAAAAAAGGAGCATGGGCCAAAGCCCAAGGAAAGTGGGCCAACAAGTGAACCGTTGTAGGTCTGACTCACCAGGGCTCCAGATGGACTCCATGAAAAAAAATGCCCAAGTCAAGTTGCAGAGGTAACACCTGCAGTGGTGAAGTTACGGAGGGAACATGTGCAGTGGCACTTTACCTCAGCGACGCCATTCTGTTGGTTCCGCCGCCATTTGAAGTTACTGAAGGAAAGAGAAAGCCGACACAACTAAGTTGCAAAGGCAACACTTGCGACGGCCAAGTTGCGGAGATCAAGTTACAGAGGCACTTTGTCTCAGCATCGCTATTCCAAGTATTTTCGGTGTCGTCGTCATTCCAAGTAATGTCGGTGCCACAACCACCTGGAGTTGCTGAGGGAAAAAGAAAACCGAAGCAACTAAGTTGCAGAGGCAGTACTTGCAGCGCCCAAGTTGCAGAGGCATTCTGCCGGCGTCGCCATCTCTAATATCTTCTGTCCTGATGTCTGAACTTGCTGCGGGAAATGACTACCGCAGTAACTACTACCACAACAACTACGACCGCAGCAACTAAGTTGCAAAGGGAATATCCTGCCAAGGTGATAGCAACCTTTGGGAGAGGCCTCCCTCTGCAAGTAGAGGCTAATGTTTGGCGCTGATAGCAGGCCCCAAAGTTCATATAACTCGACGCCGATAGCAGGCCCCAAGACTTACTGGTTGGAGCTGATAGCAGGCCTAGAGACACCAGTTTATCGCGGCAATCCCGTGAGTAACAGTGAAGTTGCAGAGGGAACATGTGTAACGAGAAAGTTGCTGAGGCACCTTACCTCATCACCGCCATTCTTAATATTTTCGGTTCCACCGCCATTTGAAGTTGCTGAAGGAAAGAGAAAGTCGACGCAAGTAAGTTGCAGAGATAACACTTGCGATGACCAAGTTGCGGAGACAAAGTTGCGGAGGCACTTCGTCCCAGCATCGCCATTCCAAGTAGTATCGGTACCACAACCATCTGGAGTTGCTAAGGAAAGGAGAAAACCAAGGCAACTAAGTTGCAGAGGCAGTACTTGCAGCGCCCAAGTTGCAGAGGCATTCTGTCAGCACCGCCATCTCAAATATCTTCGATCCTACCATCTAAACATTCCTTGGGAAATGACAACGCAGCAACTACTACCGCAGCAACTACGACCGCAGCAACTAAGTTGCAAAGGGAATATCCTGCCAAGGTGATAGCAACCTTTGAGAGAGGCCTCCCTCTGCAAGTAGAGGCTAATGTTTGGCGCTGATAGCAGGCCCCAAAGTTCATATAACTCGATGCCGATAGCAGGCCCCAAGACTTACTGGTTGGAGCTGATAGCAGGCCTAGAGGCACCAGTTTATCGCGGCAATCCCGTGAAAACGGGAGCAAGGTAGCTCAAGCATAAAGGACTCACTTCCTGTTACCTAGCTCATGGACCTGCCTTGGTCTCACAGGCAGGACTAAGGAAGCCCTTTTGGGCTTGGTACTAAGGCACAACATGGCTGATAGTAGGCTTAGTTATGGCCTTCGCCCTGGGAAGCTGGGGAGTTTGTGGTTAGGTGGCTAAGGGTGGAGACTTCGCTGAGGTGGGCACGAACATAGTCGATAGTAGACTAATGGAGTCCTGAGAATGCATGTACTGGACGAATAGAATTGAGAAGACAAGTGCAACGGTAAGGTTCACCGCTGCAAGTGCACCTGCTGAGGTTCAAGTTGAGAAGGCAAGTGCAGAGGCAAACACTCCCACCGCAACTACACTTGTTAAGGCTCAAAAAGGTAGTTGCGGAGGCAAACAGATAGTACACAGTACATGCAGAGGGACACATGGCACATTCAGCCTGGTGGCTCAAGGCAGAATATTCCATGTGATCCTCTGGGACACATGTCTTCTCTCTATTTGGCCATTTGGTGTCATTTTGGTGCCAAAGAAAAGCCTATAAATATGACCCATTTCCCAAGGTTCAAAAGGAGAATTTTGGAGATTTGGGGGAGATGCTGCCTGATTTGGTACTGCCATTGTCTTCTTCTTGAGCCATTTTGCTTCACCCTCTCCTAGCTGCACACTCTCAAATTTCCAAATAGTTGCTGCTACTCATTCTCCAACTACTCCCGCCATTATTGGACCATTAACCTAGTTTTGCCTCTTTAATTACCTCTTTAACCTTGAACTCCCCTACACTCATTAACAAATTATTATTACAAAACTGATACAGACCCCCACTTGGGGGTGACCCCCACCACCTCCACATACATGTGGGTCAAAGAGAGGAGAAAAAAAAAAAAAAAAAAAATTAGACCAATCAGCATTCACTGGGGTGGTGGGATCTTACTCATATTTGTTATTATTATTATTATATTTATCAAGCGCATCAAACTTTTTAATTTTTAAAAAAGAAGAGAAGTATTAAAAAAATAATTGTTCAACCCCACCTCAATCTCTCAAGCTTCATATTTTTTTTTTATATAATATCTTCATACTTGTTATTCCCCGGATAAATATTTCAATTATTAAAGGTATTCTCAAATTCTTTCGTTGCAAATCTACCCATTATTAATTTATTAGCCAATATCCTTACGGTTCATTAAGAAATCAATAGTTTGAATTTTTTTTTTTCTTTTCGCCTTTGTATGTGAGTTTGTTTTACCGTATATTTATTTGGAATTTCTATTTCCTACTTTATGTGTTATATTTGATGATTTAGTGGATTTTATAATGTTGGTGGTATTAGTATGTATATAGTTCACGCTCTGGATGAGATGGAGGCAAATTGGGCTTGGCAATAATGGAGTCATCATCCTCCTTGGTGTGGGCTTGCAAACAAACTGTCAATAGTACATCAGTTGGACTTCTTTCTCAAGGGCCTTTTTATGACAATGGAGAATTAGAGCAGAATAGATACCATTTCACAGTGTAATTGAGTGTATAGACTTGCCTCACATGGTTGTGGTCCACGTGAGAAAAATAATTTCATTAGTGATCATTGCAAATAGAGGAGACCACTCTACATTGTGCCATGTACCCTTACTATTATGAACATAAACCGCGTGCTCTCGTTTAGTTGAGGCAATGAGTTTACTTGACTAGCTCACCACGCTGATCAAATCAAGTTGAGAATGGATCTTACCAATCAAATTAGTAAGGTTCGTCGTCTAGTTTTAAGATTGGTCATTGAAAATGACTTATGTCACTAAATTCAACATCTTCAACTATTTACTACACTCTTTGAATTACGAATTTAGGCTCTCTTAGACCTCCCTAATTAGTTCTTGGTCTAAATTGTATTTTTGCTAAAGACCAAACTGCCCTTCTTTTTTACATTATATATGTAATACATTCAGTTTTTATTTTTGCTTTTACCTAAAATTTTGGAACTGAAAATACATATGTGATAGGAAGAAAAAAATGTAAAAAATATAACTAACAAGCCTCATACAAAAAAATCCATAGCCCATGGGTTGGCCCTAATTCGTGAATATGGGCCTTAAAGTGTTAGTTCAACCCGGATTGGCCCATCAATATAGAATAAGGGTAGGAATTCGGTTTTTTCTCAAGTTGTGTGATAAAAATTAAAATTTATGTAATGCGAAATATACTTGTAGAATAAATTTAAATAGTAATATGATAATTGTGAATAAATTATGAATAGTTAAATTTGAATTTGTTTGATATAATTTTAAAAAGGAGGATCCTTTCCGGTCCAAGATTGGAGGATTTATCACGGATCCCGTTTTGATGATCTAAACTGTTTATTTTGTTAGATATTTTGTATATTTCATCTATACAAAAAATTAAACCAATTAGATAAGTGTAATTTATTCAATTTATCGTATTTTTAATTAAAAAATTTATATTTTTAAAAATAAATTATAAATATTTTTATTAAAAATATAATAAATTAAACAAATTATAATTATTAAATCAATCTAAACAAATTATAATTATTAAATCAATCTTATTTTTTATGAAAATAAAATATCAATCTAAACAAATTATAATTATTAAATCAATTTTATTTTTTATGAAAATAAAATATATAAAATATTTAACAAAATAAAAATTGAAATCATTAAAACACAACTTACAATCAACTCATTGACTCAAACAGTACCTCCAATTCAGATTCCCGACCGGAGAGATCCTCCTCTCTTTTAAAAACAAAAAAATATTTACACATTTTAAAAGGCGCGTTTCCAAACACGAAACTCGACCCAACCAATTCAGATTCCCTCTACTATTTTATTTTCTTCTCGCGCGGTGGCAAAGCAAAGCGTATGTAAGAATAAAGCGAAGAAATGATGCCCAGAACACACCCAGAGGTAAAGCAAAGCACCCACAAAGTCATTTACATCTTCTAATCGCAATCCCAAAACCCATCCATAAAAATGCTCTGAATCTCTCAAATCAAAACACCTCTCTGTCTCTTCGTCTTCTCGTATGGGTGTTTGAGCGAGTCTCTTTGCAAGTATGGGACTCTGTTGTTCAAAGCGAAAGACCGGAGAAATCCCAATCTCATCTTCACCAGACTCTGTTCCCGAATATCATCCTATACCCATACGATCATTAGAGTCAACACCCCCAAAACCAGCCCCATCTCTTCCTTTTCCAAAACGTGCTGCTTCTACGTCATCCTCATCGTCTTCTTCACAAATTGGACAAATTCTACGCAAACCCTATGTCGAGATAACCCAACTTTACGATCTTCACAAAGAACTAGGGAGGGGTCAATTTGGGGTCACTTATCTCTGTACTGAGAAAGCCACTGGCTTGAAATACGCGTGTAAGTTTATATCCAGACGAAAGCTTGTGACTCAGAAGGACATTGAGGATGTGAGGAGAGAGATTAATATTCAACAGCATTTGAGTGGGCAACCCAATATAGTTGAATTCAAGGGTGCTTATGAGGACCCGAAAAATCTGTATTTGGTGATGGAGTTGTGCTCCGGCGGCGAGCTTTTTGATCGGATTACGACCAAAGGGAGTTATTCGGAGAAAGAGGCGGCCAGGGTTTGCCGACAGATTGTGAATGTGGTTCATGCGTGTCATTTTATGGGGGTGATGCATAGGGACTTGAAGCCTGAGAATTTCTTGCTTGTGAGTAGGGATGAGGATGCTCCATTGAAAGCCATTGATTTTGGGCTCTCTGTTTTCATTGAGGAAGGTCAGTCTTTGTGGATTTGATTGTGATTTTTTATTATTATTATTATTATATTTTAAGCTTATTGTCTTTTTTTCTTAATGAGTAAATCAGATTTTAGAATTTGAGTTCTTTGTAGACATGTCTTCAATTGCTTTCTAGCATTACAGACTATATGACTGACTGTAATTCCTATCAAGTCTGTCTGATCATTAATTGCAACATATTAGGGGAAAAACTCTTGTATTTAATCTAACAATTATACTCTTAATACTATGCAAAATTTATTACCATCTCAATTTAATAATTGTTTGGATATGTGACCTAGAGTGTCTGAAAAGTATCTAATTAACATCACGTATCGGATATGTGTAGAAAGTATAAGATACTTCTTTATGAGTATCTGAAGAGTATTGTATTTGATATTGGTACAATATGGATATGACTTTCTTTTAGAAGTATCAGTGCTTCGCAGGAGACTGTCAATCTCAAACTTTGATTTTCTGTCGTGTAAGATGAATTTTTACTGTTTCTTCACGCAGTATAGATGGTGTTTGATGAATTTTGCGTTACAGTCTTTGTGCGGTATACATAATGTTTGATGAAAATTGGGAAGGAACTATATGTCATTGATGGTGAAATGAGGTTGACAAGAGACCTTGCAGCTGATTGCTGCTGATAGATACAAGTGAAAAGCTCGCTAAATTTTGCATAATGAGATAATTGCACGTCTAAACTTGAATCAAAGGTTGTTATAATCTGACATCTGGATCCCACTTGTGGGTCAACTTGACTGGGTCAATGGTGAAAGGGACAAGTCAACCAAGTCAACGACTCTCTGTCTATATAGTATTGAAAAGCAGAACAAGAAGCACCAGTTAGATCATGTGATTGGTGACCACATCATGAATAGCTTCGTAGTACAGATCTGTGACTCACATTATGGTGAACTTGGTACCAGTCATGTTCCACTAAAAAAGTGGTCCATGTCATGTGTGACAAATTTTCATTAATTTTGTTAATCCATGTGTGAGAACGAGATCAAAAGTGGATCAAGAGGCTCCCCCACCGTTATTCTTTTTATCAACAATGCATGGATTGCATTCGTCATCGAATCATCAAGTGGAGGCAGTACATTAAAAGAGCTCCTAAAATTTATCATATTTTAATGATATGAAAAAAAATTGTTGTGAACTTTCCATACTAGTATGGATAATTTAGATTTTATCTGCATGTGTACACCAAACAAAAAGGATTCACATTCTCCAAGTGGGAATTAATATTGATGAGTCTTATTGTTAAAAGCAATTCTATGATTAGAAATAGATGAATACAACTTAAATGAATGTTTGGGACTCTATAGAGCTTATACTGCCACCACACCTCCAAGAACAGGACATTTGATCGAATCACATGATAATTATAGAAAAAGCATGGTAATGTGTCAATCAGAAGGCAAATTTTCTTTGGCCTTGACTTTTTTTTAAAAAAAAAACTGTTTGCTTGTTCATGTAGATTGCCTGACAATCATCAATCTTTTTAAATTTACTTATTGTGAGCACAACACTTCAAAAATTTCTCCAGGGAAAGTTTATATGGACATTGTTGGAAGTGCGTATTACGTTGCTCCAGAGGTATTGAAGCGGAAGTATGGGAAGGAGATTGATGTGTGGAGTGCAGGAGTCATTCTATACATCCTTCTAAGTGGAGTACCCCCATTCTGGCACGGTAATTAAACTTTTTTCTATTTCTATATTAGTAACTAAAAGACATAAGTTATTCATGGTTTTATAGTTAGAAAGTTTACTAATTACCAGTTAGGTCAATTTTTTAAGAGTAAAGCATTCAGAAGTTTCTGAAATTCAGATGATCAACCACAGTTCCTATTTGGACTATTTCAGTTGTATTACTATTGTCACAACCGTCACCCAGTTTCATGGTGTAGAAGGGGTGTTTTCGTCATTTACCTGAATACTAGGGCTTCTCAATGCATTATCCACTTCTGTTTTCCAAGTGCAATGACTTTAGCATCCCTTCCAAGCCCCTGGATGATGCCTGAAGTTTTATTGATCTGAACCAATTTGTTGTAATAGTTTTTTAACATTTGGTTTTTTTATGCATGGATGAATAAATTTTCGTCAGAGACCGAGAAAGGCATATTTGATGAAATCTTACAAGGCCAACTTGACTTAGAAAAACCACCTTGGCCTTCTATATCATCTGGTGCAAAGGATCTTATCAGGAAAATGTTAACGAGGGATCCTAAAAAGCGGATAACTGCTGCCGAAGCCCTCGGTAAGTATACTAATAAAATGATGAAGCTATAAATATTTTACAATCAATCCCTTCCACATATATTCAGGGTCGGTCCCTCTTGGGTAGGACATCATCTAAGGAAAAATTTCAGAAACAAGATGATTTGTATTGTTTATCTAATGGCTTATTTAAGATGATATATTTTTAGCCGACTTTGGAATCATCAATTTAATTCTTATCATGATCTGTGAACCAGAGGATCCCTGGCTGAAAGAAGATGGTGAAGCATCAGATAAACCCCTTGATAGTGCTGTCCTTGTTAGGATGAAGCAGTTCAGAGCAATGAACAAGCTGAAAAAGGTTGCTCTAAAGGTAAAATTTAACACCAAATCAATTTCGTAAACTGGGCAGAATTTAGATTTTAACTACTAATGTGGTTGAGCTGGTCTATGTTTTGAGGATTTTTGGATTTTGACTCATTCCCTTGCTTTCCACACACCTTTGGCAAACAATCCCAATAGGTTGTGCAAATGTGAACTTTTGTAACGTATAAGGGAAAAAGTTAATTTTCTTGTTGTCCAAAATAATCCAAATATGTTGACATCCATATGGACAATACTTCTTGTAGTTTTCTGTAACTGACATTTGTCTTGCTTGAAGGTTATTGCTGAAAATCTTTCAACAGAAGAAATTGATGGCTTGAAACAAACATTCAACAACATGGATACTGATGGAAGTGGCACAATCACATTAGAAGAACTCAAAATTGGATTGTCTAAGCTGGGATCAAAGCTTAATGAAACAGAAATTGCAGCGCTGATGGATGCTGTAAGAACTCTCTCTCTCTCTCTCTCTCTCAATGTATTCACTAGAATATTGGGCCGATTTTCATTCAAATTCTACTTTGATCACTCATGTTTAATTTAAGCAAATTTCAATGTCATTCTTCCGCCAATATTTGTCATTAAATTAGATGGAAATTAGGCACGTGATAGTCATGTGTGCATACTAATAAATGTATTGACCATTTTGCCCTTAATTTCTATAATTCTTTTCATCCAGTAAGTTTCATCTGATTTTCACTTTAATCCCTGAAATTTTAATTGTAACAATAGTACCTTAAACTTTCTATCATATTGTGATGCTAACCTTCATCAATAAACAAAACTAAACGTATTCAATGTTTGCAGTTAAGTGTGCTTATATAATCACTGTTGTTCTTTTGTCAGGCTGACATTGACAAAAATGGAACTATTGATTACATTGAATTCATCTCAGCTACCATGCATCGACATAAGCTTGAGAAAGAAGAGCATTTGTACAAGGCTTTTCAGTACTTTGACAAGGATGGCAACGGGTTAGTATTTTATCACACCCCACATACACTTCTTTCAGTGATATATTATTGGTAAGAGGAGTTGATTATCTTTACTATGATATATGAAGTAAAAAACATTTTGAAGCTTTGTCACAGTTTTTTGTATATACCTAAAATATCCCTGATCAAAACTGCTGTAAGTGGGATAGTGGGAGAAAAAATAAGAGTGTTGATAATTTATTAGATCCTAACTAATTCAAACTCAACTAATACATACGTGTGTGCCCACACCTCTAATGCATATAAATGCCTACTGATTCACCTTTGTAAATTACTAGAAAGGCCACCATTTAAAAGAGATCCTTGATGTTGATGTTGCTTCACATTGTCATGGATTGGTCAAAATTTTCCTAATCCAAGCCTACTCCAATCATTATTATGCTCTCAAGGAATGACATGTCGTAGTTGGTTGTTACATTTTTTAGGTTTATTTCAAGAGAGGAGCTGAGACAGGCTATGACTCAGTATGGAATGGGGGATGAAGCTACCATAGACGAAGTCCTCGATGATGTGGATACCGATAAAGTACATATATAGTATTCTTTTTAAGCAACAACAATTCTTATCTGATTTATGCTTCTTGGAGCTCAATCATGATTGGTTTTCTGTTTTGCAGGATGGGAACATTAATTATGACGAATTTGTAGCAATGATGAGACGAGGAACACCAGATACTAATGGGAAACAAACACATACTTAAGTTTCTTTTATAATGTTAAAGAAAGAAGTACAAAGCTTTTTCGATTTCATCTGTTGCTTGCAAGTTGATTCCATTTTTCTTTTTTTAAGGTTAATAATCCGCTTCCCTGTATCTCTTGTAATAATCATTATGCAATGTGTTTATAATTGTGCAATCTTCCTTCTTTTTTCTCCCCTTCAATCTCTTTTTTATTATCCACAAAGTTTTTTCTCTTCTCCGTTGTATTTGGAATGAAGGTGTCATTTTGTTATTTGAAAAATATGTAAAATATGTTATTAAGGGGTTGCTTGGGGTGTTCTAAATAAGTGCATTTTGTCTTTTTGGACTAAAAAATTGAGGTTGAAAATATGAATGTTTGGATTAATTTTTTGACTTTTTATAGAAAAATGTGTAATAAAAAATTGTAAAAATTGATTTGTAGAGAAAAATTCGAATTGGGAGTTGTGTAGCCGTACTTGTCGACTTTTGGTGAACAGTGTTAACTTTTTAACTTTTTGAGTAACTTTTTAACTTTTTTACAAGTTTTCAAACTTGGCCTAAATAATGAAGTTGTAAAAGAACATATGGAATATGGTTGTTTTAGAAGATACTCAATGCATTGACCCAACATTGGTAAATGAACTAGTTGTGCAATATGATGATTGTTTCAATATTGGCAAAAGGAAATTTTACACCTGTAAGAGGAGTTAATTTAAGTCCACTAAATTATTTAGGCCCAATAGTCCAAGGTTGGTGGGCCTGAATTTACCGCCATCAAACGGGTCGAATCGCTCGAAGCCTCAAAAGGGTTCGTATTCACGAACTTAGAAACTTACTCGGGCCCGGACTCGAAAGGGTATTAAGCAAGCCTAGAGATCCGAGGCACTCGGACTTGAAAGGGTTCGGATTCACGAACCTAGAGATCTGAAGCACTTGACTTCGAACAGATTCAGACGTAATCTAGAAGTCGCTCCATTAATGAGTCTTAAAACATTTGCAGGCTCGGAGCTTTCCGGGATCTACGCACCAGAACCATGGGCGTAATGGAGTTCGAACAAAGGACCCGATCCCGAGGACGGTGAGTGGAGATAAATTCACTCTTTGGTTAAACTAGCCTATACCCGGGTCGAGGTGGCACGATTTAGGGGGTCCCTGAGACTCTGCAATATTTGCGGTAAGGCGTTCTCTTGAACTACTGCTGACCCTTATGCGGCAAGACATCCTCTGGGACTACCCCTGACCCTTTGGGATGATTGGGGATCATTGGTTTGGTGTGGCTAAGAAGAAGGGTTCGCCTAGAGGTTGATCTCTTCTTCGAGGTTTTCTTTATCCTCGGAGAAGTTACCTCCTCGGACAAGGTGGTTAGAGAGAATATTCCCCATGTGCCTTGCACATGGGCTCCATCCTACATCATGAGGTGCTTATAAATAGCACCCACCCATAGTTTTACAAGGGATGAATTTTGGAAAATTAACTCTTGGGAAAGAACTAATTTCCCTTCTCCATTATCAACCTTGAGAGTGAAAGTGGGAGATTCATGGGAGAGTCTTGCCATTATTCTCTTTCTAACCATTTTGCCTTCTTCTTCACCCAATCTCTTATCTCCATCATCTCCTTTACTCTTGTGTTCTTGAGTTGAGACTATTGAAGAATGTAAGCCTCTCATCATCTTCTAGAGAATTCGAAGTTATTCTTCAAGGATCTTCGAAGATCTTCGAACTTTCCAACGACGTTCTTGAACCCTCTCCTACAACACTTAAATGCTTGGACAAGGAAATTTGATATAAATTTCCATAATGATTTTCATATGAATTTTATGGTTTTGGCTTCCCTCTGGACTTGTTGGCCCTATGGAGGTTTGTTACGAGTCTTGTTTTAATAATCTAAATCATTCAATGTGTGGAAGTCGTCGAGTATTATATACTTGTAAAAAATCACGTTGATTAGATATTGATAGTTACTTGATCAAATTAATTTTGTATAAAAAAAAATGAACAGTGAAAAAATAAACGATTGACAGAAATCTGATCTAATAAAATAGTTATTGATATCAGATCAATGTGATTTTTTACAAATATATAGTACTCAACGAGTTTTACACATTAAACGGTTTGAATTATCGAAACGGGACTCGTGGTGGGCCTCCACGGGCCCAACAACACCCTCTAATGTGTGATCAGACCTTAGTAACAGGAATCGTGGGAAGGGGAGACGATTCTCGTCTAGAATTGTGATTCAACGATTCGTAGCAAGAATCGTGTTAGAATCGCGTCCCCATTAAGATAGAATCGTGGATCTAACTGGATGGGAACGTTCAAGCTAAGGATTTGTGTTTCACGGCAATAATAAAAAAGAAGAAGAGAGAGAGAGAAAGAGAGAAAGTAGCAAGGAAAAGAAAAACCTGATATGGACTTGCGATTAGGGTTACGAAAATGGAGATCGCATTGTCTTCTTCCGTGTATTTGCTTCTCAAGCTTTGATCTTCATCTTCTTATTCTTCATTTCTTAAGCTGTGTGCTTCACAGGCGTTTTCTTCTTCTTCTCATTCGGCGTCGTCTTCCTCATTAGGCGTCGTCTTCTGCTTCTTCTTATTCGTGTCTCTCTCTCTCTCCCTCATTCCCTCCCTCTCTGTTCGAGATTGAAAAGTCTTTTAATACTTAAATTTCTTATTTTTCATTTATATAAGTATAGATTTTATAGAGTTATGTTAGAAACCCCAAATAAATTACAAAATATTGTGCAAAACCTCTCACATGGATGTGAGACTCGTACAAATCACATGTGTGGGAGTCCCACATCCATGTGAGAGATTTGGTAGAACAATTGGTAATTTATTTGGGGTCTCTAGGATTTTCTGATTTTATATTATAAATTAACATCTTTTTCATTTAATTCTAGTGGTGTATTAATGTCATATTTATACAAAATGACTTTTGATTTAACCCTTCTCTTTTTACAATTAATGAAATCTGCCTTACTGGTTGTGATTGCACAAATATATATAAATTTCACTTAACTAATTTATTATCTTGTTTATTTTTAATTTTTTATGTTATGTTTAATTAATTAGATATTATATAAAATAAGAAAATAATATAAATATTTTAGAACAAATATTTTATAATAAATGAAAAAAATCTAATAAAAGTATATAATTATAATATTTTAACATATGATTTTTCATATATATATATATATATATATTAAATTTATAACATATATTTTCATTATTATTAGAGACAAAAATATATAATCTTATAATATATTTATATATATTATATTATTTAATATATATACAAACGCTTCCTATCAACGATTCTTGGAATGACTATGATTTTCCACTCCCACTCCCGCTCCCACTTCGTGCAACTAAGGATTAGACTGAAAGAAAGTCAATCTCAAATTTTATCGAGTTTTTCACTTTTTACGTGAATTTAAAGAAAAGATGTTACGCATAAATGTATGTTAAGACCATCTCCAACATTGCATCAGATTGAGTGCCAGATTTGAATTTGATGAAAAAAATCACTTTTTCTCTCTCCAATAGTTTCACCAAATTGATATCAAATTGAGAATTAAGCAAAAGTTTCACCAAACTGTGGACCTACGTGAGATTTCACCATTTTATTGTGCGTTTACATTGAAGGTAGGTAATCGGTCGCCCGATACATACAGAAAATGCTCTCAGTGTTTGGCTTGTGAACTGTTTCAAAAGTTGGTTTGACAGGACATTGGAGCTACAACAAATATGATAAATGAGATTGAAGAAGATGATGAGCCTGATGATGACCTATTTGATTCTATTTGTGCAATTTGTGAGAATGGTGGTGAGATTTTGTAGTATGCATTCAATTTTTCTCTTTCTTTCTTTTTTCTTCTTCTTCTTCTTCTTCTTCTTCTTCATTTTTTTGTTTTTGTTTTGTTTTTTTCTTGCACCTGTACATCACTCAAACATGACCTGCTATTACCGTCTCTTAAGAAGTATTAGATTTGCTCCATTGACATTGATGTTGCTATGATAATTGTTTTTCCTGTCCATAAAAAATATTTATGTGAGAATTGTCAAAAGAAGTAGCACCATTGTTGACACATTTTGAAGTACATGTGATGCATGGGAATAATGTAATGGAGGAAAAAAGAATGGGAAACGAATTGGGAAACATAAATAAGGGGGGAAAAAATTCAATTGTCTTGTCCGGTTGACCAGTCAGTCGTCCTACCGAACATCTCGTGCCTTTTAGTAAAAGTTATCGTAATCGTTAGAGCGACTGATATCAGGCTAAGGAAGTTGCCTTTTTTTTTTTCTTAGATTTGATGAAAAAATATGAATTGTTGAAGATGCTCCAAGTTCTACACATAACATTGTACAGGTTTATATAATAAATGAAGTAATTTATTTTAACAATTTTTATTTGAATAATGTAAGAGGTGAAGTGAAAAACATGAAATTCGTACATATTATTATTTTTACATTAAATAGCAATTTTTTTTTTTATCACACCTAAATTATTTTAAAACGGGATTTTTAAACTTAGGTCAAGTTTAGTATATATAAAATAATATATTTTTTAATTTTTTTTCTATCATATTATTTCTCTATTTTTTTACACATTTTTTTATAAAAAGATAAAAAACAACCATTTAGTTTGTTTTAAATTGATTTATCAAATTCATGTTTTTTTATCCCCTCTAAAAAAAAAAATTCATGTTATTTTATGAATATGATTTTAAAATTAAATTTGAGGGTTTCCATTTGATTAAAACAAACACCATCGAGGACGAAGAGTATGTTCTCTCTCTACTCTCTCTCCCTCCACAGCTCTTCCTCTCTCTGCTTCTTCAATTCGAGCCCTAGAAGTTTCTCTAGGGTTTCGAGAACCATCAGAGCTTGTTCTGGTTCGGCCGTAGCGTCAGATTCCGATGAATCTCAAGAAGTTCTCTCCGGCCGGAGGAGATCCAATTACGCTGGCGTTCGATTGTTCGAGACCGTCGATATCAAATCCGGGAAGCTCAGGCTCGATTCTTGGATTTCTTCTCGAATCTCCGGCGTTAGTAGAGCTCGCGTGCAGTCCAGCATTCGAACTGGACTTGTTAGCGTTAATGGCCGAGTAATCGACAAGGTTAATTCAATTTCTCCCAAAACTCCATGATTGGCTGCCGAGAAAATTGAACATTGATTATTGGTTTAATTTGCTATCTATTCTCAGTATTATATAGCTAAATTTGGTGGCTTTGGGCTATATAAATTTGAACTTAAATGATTTTAGGTTTCACACACGGTCAGAGACGGGGATGAAGTTAAGTGCACTATATCGGAGTTAATACCTTTAAAGGCTGAACCAGAAGATATACCTTTGGATGTTGTTTATGAAGATGATCATGTGCTAGTTGTGAACAAACCGGCACACATGGTAAGGGTTTAAATCTCTATGTTTTGAGTTTCTAATTGAACTTTTAGCTGAAAATAATATATGCAGTTGTCAATACCATATTACATCTGAAAATGTAGTTACCAAATGCTTTGTGTTTCTGGTTTAGATACATCATTGTACACACAATGAGGTGTGTTTGTGTAGTTGTCAGTTATCATTCTTAATGATATTCTTGTTTTTTGATCCAGGTTGTTCATCCGGCGCCTGGTAATGCAACTGGGACTCTTGTGAATGGCGTTCTTCACCATTGCAGTCTTTCCACATATGCATTTCCTAACCGGGAAGAAATCTCTGAGATAGAAGACGATTCTGATGATGAGTTCAGTTGCTTTTCTTCTAGTCAAAATTTCAATGAAGATGTAAGTTCTGACATATTTGCAGCATCTGTTCGCCCAGGAATTGTCCATAGATTAGATAAAGGCACCAGTGGATTGCTTGTTGTTGCAAAGGTGATTTCTGCCCCTGATAAATGCTCCCTAGTCTCCCAAAATCTACTGATTTAATCTATGTGGTTAAGATTTAGATTTTTCTATTGAATTTTAAGCGCTTCGCTTATTGATGGCAGGATGAGCATTCTCATGCTCACTTATCTGAACAATTCAAGCAACATACAATCCAGAGAGTATACATCAGTCTTACCTGTGGACTGCCTTCCCCAATTTCAGGACGTGTTGATATTCCAATAGGTCGCGATTTGAATAATCGGATTCGTATGACTGCTGTTTCTGGGGCAAGTAAATGTAGGCAGGCACGTCGTGCTGCTAGTAGGTGATTTGAGGTCCTCCATTGGTGTCTTCATCTTTACTAAATATAACTTGTCTTAGGTTTTTGGGGTGCACAAAATATTTGCCCTATTAAAAGCTCATTTTTATTTCCGTAAAGTTCTTCTCATCTAACTGTAAAATACGAATTTAAGAAAAAGGAAATTTACTCCCAAGCAAATATTCTTGGCATCAGTCATTCCCCTTCTCTCTTTCTCCCTCAACTATCCATTTCTCTGTAAGTTTGATCAAATAAATCCCACACTCATTATTCTTTGCAGTTATGATCCTTGACCTTGTCTAATAGGTTGTTGAATTATATCAGGTACAAAGTAATGGAAATACTTGCTGGTGGTGGTTCTGCACTGGTAGAGTGGCGATTAGAAACTGGGCGCACTCATCAGGTACCCTTTTTCAATAGTATTAAAGACTTCATTATGATGTTTAAAAGTTTTAAAAGACTGAATTTTTAGATTGAGCCACAATATTTTTGTGAAACCATTGTAACATAATTATTTATTCCCACTTTTATTTATAAATGTTGTAGGAATATTTTTAAGTTGGTTATTGGCATCTTGTCCTCAATGAAAAAAAAAAAAAAAGGCTTTTCGGAAGGAACTGTGATCCTGCTGGTGTGCCTCCATTTCCATAGCAACAGGATATATCTTTCTTAATTTGGATGGAGAGACATGAAAGACTAATGAGTTTGGGAACTTTTGTTATTTTCCTTGACAATTTTCTCTCTTCAATATTCAGTGTTATATAGAGAGCCTATAAACTTCACTGGACTAAATAATATGATAAATAGCAGAGTTCTGCTATGTTTTCAATTGCAATATTATCTTTCGCAAAACAGCTTGGTGTTCATTGTGAGTTTCTACTAATGTCCTGGATTGCTACTTTGAAATAGATCCGTGCACATGCAAAGTACTTGGGAATTCCTCTATTAGGGGATGAGGTGTATGGAGGCACTAAAAGTATGGCCGTGTCAATGCTTCGGCCTAGGACCCCACCTAACTTTCATGGGCAACTAATGCAACTGGTTTCTAGATTAGAAAGGCCTTGCCTCCATGCTTTGGCTCTTGGGTTAGTAAATAAAAGCTATCCCTTCCCTAATTGTTCGATTCTTTTCAATTTAAATTCTTTAAATGTTGTCATATGCTACAAATTACTCTGTCTACCTTTGTTTTGTAGGTTTAGGCATCCACAAACTGGGGAGAACATAAATTTCTCTTGCCGGCCACCTGCTGATTTTGCTGAGATTTTGAGACAGCTCCGTAAAATTAGCACAGAGAAGGTAAAAAACCGGTCTAATTTTGCTTTCATTCTACAGTCATATCGAATTTGTAAAGGACTAAAAATGTCCTAGTTTACATGCGATCACTGTGGCATTTTTTCAGGTTAACTAAGTACATCCATTTGACAGACATTACTAGGGAGCAATGCTAGTTTAAGCGTCGGCTTTTTCACATGATCGCAATTATCTTTTTTGACTGATTTGAGCTTATCAAGAAGAGAAATAGATCTGCCTTAAAATTATGACTTGACTGGACTATCACACGATTGGAGAGTTAGCATCACATGTGCGAACAATGGTTAAACTCTCTCCCAAGGCTGCCTCCACAAAAAACCTTCTGGAAGGCTTGTTGGAGGTGTAAATTTACATACTCTGATTTCCATGTCATCAAGTTGGAAACCTGTAACCAGATACTATATGGTGGTATGTAAATTTAAATTATTTGAAGTTTACTACACAGTTGTGATGGTATGTAGCCCGCATTATTAGTTGAAAGATAATGGAAAAATGTAAATGGTGCATAATTCATTACACCAAATGTTTTATCTTACTGTGTTGTCAACTGATTCGTGGACCATGTGGTATATTATTTTTTTGTAGTTTGTCTTCTGAATACAGATTGGTTTAAATAGTGGAAGCAATAAATTTTCCCCCCAAGCTTCCATTTGAATATAGCAGTTGCATTTTCCACAGCTCATGAGAGAGCTCAATGGGGAAGATGATTCTTTTTTATTTTATTATTATTATTATTATTTGCTAAAATCACAGCCACTTGTACCGGAAGGTGAGGCATTCATATAAAAAGGAAAGCTGCGTATAGGGTGCCTCTATTTATACACTACATTTGGTTTCAAGACACATCACTATTCAATTCATACTTTTAATAATTTGAAAAAATATAATTTTTCTTAACACAAACCACAATATTTCACTTTTATTCTTAATCTCACATCACTTAGTACACGCTTCAAATTCAAACAAACAACGCAAACTAACATAGAGATCTCACTATAACCCTAAAACATAAGCAAATCACACTATAATATTACAGTTTTATGCTCACAGCACCAAAAGCAAGTGAATTCACCATGATAAAATACAATCAATCCACATAATTGAGTTTGTATTTAAGACCCACCTCAATAATAACAAGTAAATTATGAAAACCTCAATTTTAGGGCAAAAGAAATAAGCTTTTTCTTCAATAGTGAAACCCCTCACCTGCGTCGAATGCTTCACTGTCGGAGATTTCTCTTGGGCACCCATCACGCTTCTCAAGACAAGCTATGGAGATTGAATTGGGAACTCGGATTGAATTGAAATTAGGGTTTTGGAGGGTCGAGAAGAGAGATAGCAAGGAAGAGAAAAATGGAAAAGGGGTTTGATTATCGAGAGATAGAAGAATCAATAGAAACCCTAAATGGCCATTGATGACTCGGAGTAAAACTTCGGTGGTCTCTCTCTCTCTCTCTTGCTCGTCTCTGTGAAGTGTTGGTCATTTTCGTCATTTTAGGTAAGTTTATTATTGTAATAAAAAATAATTAATTAATGGTGTGCTTTAAGACTAAATATGATGTGTAAATAGAAGCACCCCTGTGTATACAACTCGAGCATCTCCATGTTCCAACTGATATGCCATTTTTAGCCTTTTTAATTAAAAAAATAATAATAATAAAAAAAAAAACACTGATGTCATTCTAAAAAGTGACAATTTTGATTTTTTTTATAATTGTTTTTTTAAGGTCCTATTAAATTAGAAGACCTTAAAAATAAAAAAGAAATAACAGAGTTTACGAAATATTTTTCATAGACTTTATAGGTTAAAAGGGACTTCAACTTAAAAAATGGCACATTTTTTCAGAAAACATGTAGAAAAATGGAAAGAAGACGAATTAATTGCAAAAATGGAAGGAATTAAAAATAGGAAAATATTTGGTAGATCAAAATTTTGTGGTTCAAATGGCTCAAATCTGTCAAAACGACGTCGTTTTACACTCAAAATCTGTCAAAACGACGTCGTTTTGAGTGATTTGAGCCATTTGAGTCACAAAATTTTGAGTTACCTAACATTGTTGTTAAAAATAATTAGAATATGGGTAATTATACTTATGTCCTTTCAGATTTTTGATAATTACAGGGATTTTCTTTGAGATTTCATTAATTAAAGTAACCTTTCCTATTTTTGCTGACATTATCAAGATTTTCTGAATCTGTTAAATTGGCACAAACGTCACTTAAGTGTGTAAAAAAACCATATTACGCTTTGATTTGCATGTGAAAAGACAAAACTACCAAATCAACCAAGAAGTTATTCAAATAAATTTTTTTACTCACCTCCCTTTGAGATGTTGCATATATATATATATATATATATTATTGCATAACCATGCATATTTTAGTATAACACTCTAATAATTTAATATAAGACCCTAATAATTAATATAAGACTTATCAGACTTAGGCCTCGTTTGGGAATATGATATTTTAGTAATTTTTTTGCTTTTTGATTAAAATATGAGGTAAAAAAAATATTACTGTAGTATGTTTGGAATGAATTTTTAATTTTTTATGAAAAGATGTGCAAAAAGTAAAGAAAAAAAGAATATTTGACTTTTTGATATAGATTATAGACTTTTTAATTTTTTTTGTAACTTTTTGATTTTTAGACTAAAACAGGTACATGCCAAACGAGGCCTTATATAGTGTAAAATAAGCCTTATATTAAATTAGAATTTCTTATACTTTATACCCATAAAACTATGATCAAATTGTCTATATGTTTGGCATGCTTTTTTTTGGCTAATTTAACACAAAAAGACAAAATAAGTTAAAAAGTTAATAAGATAAAATGTCAGATCTAAACCATAATCATTTCATCTTTTCTTTCGCAAAAGTCAAAAAAATCAAAATACCTATCTCAAACGAGATTTTTTAACCTTAGATTAAAATAGCTAAAAAGTCAAAAAGTCAACCCACATTCTAAATGAAAGCTCCTCGTTTGGCAAGAGGCTATTTTAGCCAATTAGCCAAAAAGTTACTAAATTAGCCAAAAAGCCAACAACCCATATCAAAAAGTCAAAGATTCTCTTTTCTCTCTACTTTTTGCACATCTTTTCGTAATTAGCCAAAAAGTCATCCCAAACATACAAGTTTTTTTTACCTACCTTTTTAGCCAAATAGCCAAAAAATTACTAAATTAGCCTGTTCCCAAACGAGCCAATTGAGTTTATTAAGTCCTTAAAGTATATAAATTAAAATCTATTTAATCCCTAAACTATCGATTGATTCTATTAAATTCCTAAAATATTTAATTCAAGCCTATTTAGTCCCTACAAGAATTATAAAATTAAAATATAAACTCATAAGTATTATAAATTAGTAAAAGATCTTATCTAGTTAAAATTTTATTTAAAAAAATCTTAAATTTTTATTCTATCTTTGAAAAGTGAGCATCAATTCCTATGGTGAATTTTCTTTACAATTGCAAGAGTAATTATCTATAGTATTTTTTTACTTATCTTTTACCATGGTTACGTGTTGTCTATAGTATTTTTTTACTTATCTTTTACCATGGTTACGTGTTTACCTTTATCCAATAATATATATCAGATTTCGTTTATAATTTATAATTGATTATTTTTAAGGTTTTTTCGCTAAGTTCTTTTTATAATTTAATTCATGTATTATTTTATTCTATTATTATTTGTAGTGAAGTGTTATTATTTAAATTATCTAATTTTACTTCTTCCGTAGATCTAATATTCATATAATTTTATTGATAAGATTGAAAAATCATATTCTAACACTAATTTAAAGATACAATGAAATAAGGCACTTTTTAAAGAAAAAAATTAAGATTTTTCTATAATAAACCCTTAATTAGATAAGATTTTTTACTAATTTACAATACTTATGAACATATATTTATTTTTATAATTCTTTCAGGAACTAATCATGTTTGAATTAAATATTTTAGAGACTTAATAGATTCAATTGATAGTTTAGGGATTAGATAGACTTTGATTTATATATACTTTAGTGATTGAAAACAACGTAAAATTTATCATTTTAATTAATGCATATTTGTTATTATTTTAAATTGAAACAAATGGATTTATTTTTTCTCAACAATTTGCACTATTTATTCATATGTAAGAAAATTAGTATATTTTCGTAATCATATTGTCACGACCCGCTCCCCATACTCAAGGGTTAAGTATCGTAATGGCCAGTAACTGAGGTTACCTCCGGCCAAATCTTTAACAAACAAATAAACGCGAGCGGAAAAATATTTAAGTTAGGGTACTAAAATAATCATTAGACCTTCTATTTTCATTACAAAATCATATTGACCAAAAGGCCGATATTTACATATAAAAAATATCATAAAAGTTTTATGTGCATCTATTCTGCAGCCCCGCGTCTAAGACTTTCCAAATGCTATTTCTGAATTGCATTATTTCTTGAAAATTGGTAAACAGCTATAAGCACATGGCAGAGCGAGAAATATTATACCAAGAGTATAAGGAACACGAAATAATCATGAATAGTTAGTTAGGCCAAACCATTAACATAATTTGAGTTGAATACACAAATTAATTCGGTGGCAAATACTGAAATAAATAACTATAACCACGGTATAGAATAAAACAAGGGTCACTAAGTGACAATCACTACAGGAGTCAATAGATCCATGACAAACACGGGACCACAAAGTGGTCAAACAGGACCAATGGTTATTTAAGTCCCCAAGGCGTGGGACTCCCGTGGTGGTATTTACAAAACATAATTGTATATAAGGCCATAGCCAAATATTCTTTAAAAGTAAAACAAATATATCCATGGGTTTCACTTTAAGTAATTAAAGTTCAAAAAATAATCCACATAACTGAAACCTTCATAAAACATAACTTTTATTAATATACTAATAAAACATAACTTGTGTAAAATAGATTTTAATAAGTCAAAATATACGTAAAATACATTTTGGTAACTCAAGGTATAATATAACTCACCTTAACTTTAATAGCTCACTCTTTCTTTCCACCACCAAAGACTCTTTCAACCTTCATTATTTTTTTCCTCTCTTTTCTCTACTTTCTCTCTTACTTTTCCTTTCTTTCTTCCTCTCTTATGGAGTCAACTTCTACCTATTTATACAAATTCAATTCGTGAGCCCCAAGCCAACTGCCACGTGTCACTTTCTTGTTAATCTCCATTAATTCGAACTTATCTAAATTAATTCAAACTTATCTAAACTTAATTATTTATTTATATTTTGACTCTTAAATTTTTAATAATTATATTATTTTACAAAATTACCCATAATAATACATAAAAAAATGATATATTTTCCCTAACTGTGATTAAATAATATTAGTATAAATTCTACAGAATAATTAAAAATTTAGATTGTTACACATATAATATTCTCAAATTTTAATTTTAATTTTTGAGCCCTTAAACTTATAATTGATGCATATTTAAAATAGGGCAAGTCAATATTTTTCAAGTTATTAAAAAAAGTGAAAAAAATCTAATCCATTACAATAAATTAAAATTAGTTAATAGGGATTGAAGAATCTAGAAATCATAGGAGAATAATAAGTAATTCGAACAATTAAACAATACTTACATGAAGAAATTATCTGAGAATAATAAAATACTCAATTAATTTGTTATGTATGACACTTACAATATATTTCCCCATCTTTATTTATCTCATTGAAACTATTTTTTATAAAATTAAATCTTAAAATTAATTTATCATTTTCATTAGAATTTTTATTTTTATTTTATTATTATTTTTTCCATTAATCTGAAAAAAAGATTTTTTATTTTTTATTTATAAAAGTTTAAAAACTTGGAGTGAAAAAAAATAGAGTCAAAAAATTACAGAAAAATATGTTTTTGATGAATTAGAGTTTTAATAAAAATTTGAAAATACATAGATGACTTGAAGGCAGGGGCAATACTGGCATTTCATGTTTCATAATTAGTGACATCAGCAATTTGTTACTTAGGGTTGGTTTGGGATTGGGTTTGGGTTGGGTTTGATGTGATGTGTTAGAGAGGTGATGTGATTTAAATAAGATGATGTGACTTAAATAAAATAGTGACTTTTTGACTTATTTAGTACATGCCAAACTAGCCCTTAGTGTAATGGACAGTTTGCTTTTTGGAAAATCTTGGTAATGTGAGTAAAAATAGAGAAAGTTATTATAATTATTAAAATCTCAAAAGAGGTTTGTATAATTATTAAAAATTTCAGAGGAGATAAATGTAATTTACCCTTGAAATATATATGAGAAGTCAAAAATAACTATTAAAACGTACTTTGTAACGTAATGATACACTTTCAACCCATCATTAAAATTCTCCATAGAAAATTCATATGAAAAATTAGTGATAGTGTTTTGTTATTTCTTTGATTTGATTTCTTAATATCAACGCTATATTTAATTGAGAGATTTAAAAGGTAAAAATAAAACACTTCACCTAATTTCATAAATATATTTTTTCCTTTATTTTCTCAAATTTCTAACCAAACACAATGAACTTCTCTATAGAAGATCCATATGGAAGAGCAATCACATTACTCGACTTGATTTTGTAACATCAGTTGAATTCTCTACAAAAATCCGTCGTTAAAAATTATGAGTTTTAATTTTATGTAAAGTGATGGAGTAATTTTCCTTTGGAATAAATTTAGGGAAATTTCCTTCATTTCTGAGTAATATAAAAAATTTTAAAAGTTCTATTAAAATTTTTATTAAATATCTTATATGAATATAAAATTCATATGAATATGAGTTTTACACATATAAAATATTTAAGAAAAATTTTAATAGAAGCATTTTTTCTCATCTATAGCAAGTTAGACTTGTTTTTTGGAATCAACAATGTTAAGTAGCTCAAAAAAATGTGATTCAAATAATTCAAAACATTCAAAATGACATCCCTAAGTATAAGATAATATCATTTTAACATATTTAAATCATTTGAGTCACAAAAATTCAAACCACCAAATATTTTTTGTTTGTGACATGAGAGTTGGTTCCATCCACTGGTCAAACTTTTAACGAAGGTTGTTTTGGGTATTAAACGATCCATCAGGCGTGCTCACCAATCTAGGGCATGGTTGCGAAAATCTCCTATAAATCTCCTTCACATACCTCCTTTGTGGCGTTTCTCTATACCATCTTCTTGTCTCTCATCACAGAGAGAGAGAGAGAGAGATCGGTTCTCTCTGCGAGCGATAAGAACACTTTCCACTGAAACATCCAAACTAACCGTTAAAATTGAATAGTCTAGACATCATTTTTGTTTTTTTGTTTTTTTTTTTAAAAGTTTAAGAAACGATCTGTTTTGATCAAAATCGAAGCGTGATCGAGTAGTTTCAAACTTTCATCATGTTTTGATTTTGATTGAAATCCTCAACGATCTGTTGTAGTAGTAGTAGTTGTTGTAGCCATGGATATCCGATTTCCGTACTCTCCAGCGGAGGTCGCCAAGGTCCGGATGGTCCAG